>CM025793.1:58539146-58564403 GCA_014635995.1 Sarcophaga peregrina | reverse complement strand
ATCACACTTATAATTGTCATATTAGCTTCTAAATGTTTAATTCCAAATTACCGGTATACTTGATATTTAATTAAATTAAAAATATATTGCTTATACGCGACGTATTACTTATACTGGTAATATTACTCTGAAAAGTATGCAATAAAGAATTTTACAATTGATTGCGTATGAAACTAATCGAATTGAATATTACTCATACGTACAAGGCTTGTCATTATGAATATTTTGTATTAAATGTGAGTGCAATGTTACTGAGTACTTAAATTCTAATTTTAAAAACAAAAGAGAATTATTATTTATGGTACTTTATGGATAGTTTTAATTCTTGGAAAGCATATAAATTTAGTTATAACCCGGTTAGCATTCGGAAGATTGTTTTTATAAAAATCATCTTCCTGACTCTTTTTAGAGTACTTTTGGTGATCAAAAACTTATTAGTCAGTTACACGATTAAAAAAGGACTCAAAAATGATTCGTATCAATGAGTTAAATGACTTCGATTTAAAATACAACAAAAAATTGTATTGCATTCGCAAATTAATTATCCAGACATTTAAAATGTGCCAATTATTTCTGTTATTTATTATTATATTCGATTTATACTGAAGATTGGAAAACGCTTAATCAAAAACATATTATGCGGGGGTTTAAAAAGTGATTTTTATTACCTATTTTATGATCATATTTTGCGCAAGTAGGTGATTAAAAACTGCTTTTCGAGTCCAAATTAATACGAAAATGACTCATAAATGACAATAAAAGGACTCATAAAAGACTCGCCTGCGATTAAACGATGATTGAAAGACGAAGAAAAAGAATCATAAATGAAGGTAAATAAGACTAACAAATGATCAGAAAGTGATTCGTAAATGATTGTAAAGCTACTAGAAAAAGAGTTGAAAATTACTCTAAAATAATACAGAAAATAACTCATAAGTGACTTTTTTAAGAAGGGTCGCTAGTAGTCACTTTTTTCTCCCGACGAAAGAGTCTTCTATGACCAGAAAATGAGCGCATATTCGAGCTTTTTAATCGCGTAGAAGTATCAAAAAAGACTCGACCGTGCTATTACACAATTAGGTGTACTTACTTTTTTGATATTTTTTCTTTTTTCTGTCTTCTTATTTTAAACACAACACTTTAAGCATTACCTTCATTTGAAATAGATTTCAACTTTACGTTTTCAATATTTGCTGTGTACTTTTTCTTCTAACCGTTATTCGACTCTCGAATTGCATTTTTTCTTACTTATGTATGTAATATAATTGAACCTTGGAAAAAACGCTAAAGCGCTGTAAAAAGATCTTCAGATTTCACGCTAACCGCTAAAAAGTATTTTTTCCCGTAATTGGCATTGCAAAAACGTCAGATTTGACGGGAAAAACGTCAAATTGGCAACAGTGCTCGTCAAAGGGTTTTGAACAAAGTTGCTAAACATCATTTGGTCGAATTTTGAAAATTTATGGGTAAAAATTTTGATTTTCTTCAATAACACAAAAATGACGGTAATTTTTGTAAATAATGGAATTATGAAAAAGTTCCAGAACAAAAGTTGCTACTGAAGACCTAAAGAATCATTCTCAATAATAAAAAAGTTCTTTATCGCAAAAAGCCGTTTTTGGCATATTGCTAAATATATTAATATGACGCACAGAAATTTTAAGTTGTGTTGAAAATAATTTAATTCCATTCTAATAAAATTTAATTTGTTTTGAAAAAAAAAAATTAATTTGATTTAAAAAACAAAGCAAAAATCGTTAATTCGAGACTAAAAACCTTCATACGGGTATTGTGAGAAGCTAGGTTGTAATTCTAAGTAAAAGGTTGCAATGACAAATTAAGTAATAAATAGTAAAAAAGAATTTCCATTCATTGTGATAAAATTATGAAAACCAACATATCGCTAATTAGTTGCAACATAGTCTATCTCAAAAAAACTTGAACTTGGCAAAATGCGATTTAAGTTTTCAAGACATAATTTCTATGTGTTTATTTTAATGAAACTCTTAATTATTTACACTATTTTTATGTCACACTGTTCAAACTTATATAGAGTACACAACAATAACTATAACAGTATGTGCTCGTTCAATAGTCTTCTCTGCTTATAACCTTTTTATAAGCAACAGCACTTGTTCGTTATTCTCTGCTTACAACCTTTTTGTAAGCGCAACACTTCTGCTCGAGTAAACACTAACAACTCTTCGGTAAACTTTACTACGGACGTAACTTGTCTTCACACCGCGACTTTTTACTTCATACGCAACTGCACGCAAGGCTGACTGAATTCACTCTTACTGGTTGCTTGTCTTGTCTTGCCCTTATATATGCGAACGTCTTCAGTCTGATGATGGTTCTTGAAGTGGAATGTTCGCGGTTTCACACTCACGAGAATTCCATTGCGACTACATTGTGTGTTGTGCGATCGCTTACTTGTCCATCCCTTTTGCTCTCATGCTTGTTGTTGCTAGCTTACTTATACTAAGTTCGATGTATGTGTTAGTGCGTATTTATGTCGTGTGTATAGTGTACGCATTGCCTCATGGTCTTTGTATTTGTAGCTTTTGGTTATAGTTAATGTTAAACGATATTAGGTCGTTTCGCTATGCGTAACAATATTTTGTTATAACTTCGGTTCAGCTTGGGATATAAAACTGATTTTTTTTTTTCAACATGTACAGAAGATCTAAAAGAGCAGTTTTGCTTAAGTAACTACAAATTTTTAATTTTTTAAGATATGACTATGTTGCAATAAAGGAGCGATATAAATTCATAGATACTAAACAAAGACTTACCATGTAAACTTTCTGACACATATACTTACACATAAATGCATGGAAAAGGTGTGCTGAGTGAAATTATGCAAATAAAAATACATCTTTATAGTTCGAAGGTTAATTGTAAAGTATTTTCTTTTTATTCAAATATTTTTTTTTTTTGTCTCATATTTTTAAAATATAAATACAGTTACAGATCGTATAGTCCTTAGGGGACTAACTTAGTATAACATTGAAATTTAGTATAGGAGCTAAGGTGGTATAATTCTATGAACACAATAAACGCAATGCAGCAAACACAGTAATCTCTCAAAAATAGAATACATGGCAGTATTTGGAAATGCTTATTTTAAGGTAATGCGACAACAATTAAATAAAATAAAATAAAACTTGATTTGTTTGATGCGTTGCATTTATAGTGCTTATAGCATAAAAATAAATGTAATCGTTTTAATATATAGTATAATAGATAATATGGTAATCAAGTAAAATATAATAAGTAGAGTACATTAACCATTAATATAATATTAAAGTCACTAGGACCTAAGCGTAGGTGTATCATAATATATGACACTTTCATTTAAAAATTAACAGTCCCGGTTAATTTAAAATAAATTTATTGTAAATATTTTGTTTCATTTTCTTCCATCAAAAATTCATATATTTTGTAGTTATTTTAATATTTACAGATTTTCATTTGTATTCTAATTTTAGTTTTCATTTTAACATAAAAAATTTGTTCGATTTTAATATTTTAATTAAAATTTATAATATTTAATTTATTACTAATTTAATAATGTTTTATTTCGAGAGATGTTATAGTATTTAATATTTTATAAATCTTATTTGATCGCATTCTGTTTTCTAATTTTCTGATTTTTTTTTTTTTTCTTAAAAGTAATTGCTTTGTTTGGTAACATATTTTAAACTATTTTTGAAATTAAGAATTTCTTCTCCCTTGTGCTTTATAAATTTTAGAAAATAAAAAAAAATCGTTAGCAATTAAGTGACTTTTCCTTATTTAAAAATTTCTTATTCTTTTACATTAATTATATGTTAAGGACATACCGATACGTAGCAGAAATGAATTTTTAAAACGTTTTAGAATGACAACAAAATTCGATTAGAGAATAACTTTGGAAAGTTCTTTTGCAAACTTAATGAACATTTAATGCAATCTAATCAAATTGAGTACTATTCAATATATGTATAGTTGTTTAAAGGCATCAATAGTTGAACGACTTAAGAGAAGCTTGAAAGGGTCAATGTGAAAATATTTTAGTAATAAGAGTAACGATGTTTAATAGTAGTTGATGTCTCGGTATGTAAAGGAGTTTTAAAGAAAACCCTAACTATATTTTTGAATTGTTAATATAAAATTCTTGTTGAATTAATGTAAATTTGTATTGTATTTGTTGCATATATTCAGTAAGGATATACTATTTTTATTGACAATAAATAAAGAAATAAATATATCTACTAACAGAGCCCTCTAAAAATATGAAAGAAATTGGTTAGATTTGTGGTGTTTTAAAGAAATTATTTTTTATAAATTAATTGTCTTCAGTAGTATGTTTGTGTATGTACTGCATCACTTTTTCCATACAAAATTAGGCTTAGGTCTACGCTACACTCGGTAATGTTCGGTTTGTCGATAAGTTTGTAACATGTAGTGTATGTAAGTTTGTAAAGTTAATGGGGCACTACACTGTTGTGATAGTCAATATGTCTGTTAAGTGAATGAGTCGGTGTCGAGTCTGAGTTCTCAGTCCCGCGGATGTCTGACCCTAGATTTGTAGGATCTTTGTCCCTAGTATTTCCGGCCCGGGTACCGGATTTCTGGCGCAAAGTACCGATGATCTGTGAGCGTGAATTACATATAAAACTAATACAGAAATTATTGGTGAATTTTTATATAAAATTGGTAGAACAACTTTATTTTATTTTTCTTAAGAATATAAAAAATTAACTATTCTATTTTTCCACTTTTTCAATACTTGAGTTTGTAAATTACCTCTTGCATTTCCTTTTAACGGCTTTCTTTTATTTTAAAAAATGAAAAGTTCATTTAATTTAAAAATGTTAAAAAATAATTTTAGAAGTAAAAGTAAATATTTGACATATCATCAAATAGTAACAATATAAATAAGAATAAATCAAATCAATTGAGGGAGTCTTAGTTTCTTCTACCATATCGCACACCCAGTCTGCTTTTGACTGTGATCAAGTGATAACGTGCAAAATTCTGACATCTCTGAAGTGTTTGAATAGAATAACATTAAAAATAAAAACAATTGTCTTGTTACAATTAAAAAAAATTTAAAACAAGAACAAAATATATTTCAAAAATTCTTCTGAATAAAAACAATTTACATTGATCATCATGGATAATGATAGCAATGCTAGTAGTGACGATGATAATATCTGCTGGCAAATAGTCACTTTGACTAAAACAAGAAAACGTAAGCAAAGCAAATCCCCACAAACAACAGGGGGCTAATTCCGGGACTCGTGATCGAAATAAATTCGTATCGAAATTAATTTCGATCGTGCGAGTTTTTCTGATGTTTTAATACAGTGTTATAAAAGATAAAAAAGCCTTAACCAACACTACAAATATGTATACAAAAAACCTATGCTTACAAAGAAAATGAAATAATTTATCAAGAGAATTGAGAATTTGTTTTATTATTTTGGAAAGTTTTTTTTTTTTTAATCGCGGCCATGGACTTGTAGCGACTAAACGTACTATTTGTGCTCTCATAAATTGGATTAAATATTTTTAAAAATTAAACATTATTTTATCCAATAGTTTTATTCGACCTTTTTTGATTATAATTAAATAAAATTATAATTAAATAAAATTAAATAAAATTAAATTAAATGTGAAGATGTGTAGACGTCTAAGACAAATATAATTGTTACTTATTCCTTGAGAATGATATCCGTAGGATATCGAAATATTGGAAGTAAATAAATAACATAGGAAAAAATTGACCTCAAGCTCGATAAATCTTTTTATTTAATTATAATTAAACATTATAATAAAAAACAAAAGAGTTTATAAACAGACAAAGTAAATCAATAAGTATTCAGAATTAATAAAATATGTCCAAACAATTAATGCGCCGCAGTATTGCAAATAAAAATAATATTGTTTGTAATCAATGCGAAAATGAAATTAAATAGGAAAGTGACAACTACATACAATGCGACAAGTGTAAAAAAACCTACCAATCTCAATGTTCTGGCTTAAGCAGGAAGGAATTTAAGAGACTTGTAAAAAATAAAAAAGAACCACTTAATTGCCAGTATTGTAAAGAAGATAACAATAACATAAGACAAGAACTAAATACAATTAAAACAGAACTAAAAAAGTTAAACAAACTTCATAAACTTGATGAGTTGACAGAATCAATAAACTTCATGTCAGCAAAATTTGATGAAGTGTTTAAAGAGGTGGCAGAAAACAAAAGAAAAATTAATGAAATTGAGAAGGAAACCAAAAAACTAAAAACTGAAATAAAAACAATAAAATTTTCTGTTAAAACTTTAAACGAACATAGGTTAAAAAATGATTGTATTATTAGTGGTATAAAAGTTGCAGATGAAAAAATGAGTGCTATTGAAGCGGTTGCTAAAATTTCTGAAAACATTGGTGTAAAAATGGACAATAATACCGTCGAAGATGCTTACTTTTTAAAAAATAAAAATAAAAACAACGAAAATAAAAGTCTTGTAGTAAAGTTTACTTCCAAATTGTATAAAGATCAATTTCTGTCTTCTAAAGCTAAACTTATTATTATAAATCCAAGTAACAAGTGAACCATTGGGCTTGCGCCAAACAATGAGTAAGTATACATCCCCTTGATCTGTAAAAATTACGTGTAAAAATTTATTTTTATAGAAATATAAGAAACGTTTTAGAGTTTCCAAGGAAGCTTTTAACTATATTCTTGAGGAGTTAGAATTTGCCGGACATTTGACAACTGCCGTACCAGCAAAACTACAATTGGCCACCACTTTATTGCTGTTCGGCTTCCGGAGACTTTCAAAATACTGCCCGCAACGATTTTATTATTGATATAAGTCAAAGCGCACTTTCGAAAATAGTTTGAGTTAGTTAGAGTTAGTTGAGTTCTTTAGAGTTTGTATAAAAACTCCTTTATAAAGGTGCAAAAAAAAAAGGAGGAATACTATAGCATGATCATACAGTCGTTAATGCTAACGCAACATTTCATATATTATTTTCACACGATGTACGCAAGCAAAACAATGTACTTGAGCTGCGGTCACTTGACTCAATGTTGCTGATCGTCACTGCAGCGCAATAGTAAGGCGCACATGCGACGGTCATCTGATACTTCATTGACGGGACACTGGCCGCATTGGTTTGCATATTGTGTGGACAATGTATGTTGTTGTTGTATTACAGTTCTTGTGATCGTGTGTGGCTCTCTTCACACTTTACCATGAGAATCAGATTGATCCCACTTGTCCCATAATAAATACACACAAACTAATATAATATTATAGAACATAAGTACAAACCAATGTAATAACATTAAGGAAAAACAAATTGTATTAGAATTAAGGGGTTGATTTAGGAATGCTGAATCAGCCAAAATTTAGTACAAAAGAAGGGATATTTTCCATAAAGAAATGAATCTTACAATAAAACTCTTCCAGTGCGTTTCAAATCGCATTACTAAAAAACCTTTTTGAACTCTTTTAAAACGCTACAATACAAAAAATTACGAAAATCTATACGAATAATTAATTAATATAACAATTAAAATCTTAAATAAACACTTGCTATCCAACGAACTATTTAAAAATAAAATATTGAAACCAAATTTGGTATCGAATAAAACTCATACGGTTACATTCGATCGTACACTCGTTATCAAGTGCCATCATAAGAAATTTCGATACAACTTACTCGAAGCTAGTGCGAGAATCCCAAAATTAAAAAAAATACAACTTCGAGTAAATTTCGTACGGTATCGACCGCGAGAATTAGCTCCCCCCCAGCATTGCTTCTGTATTAACTAATACAAATGCAAACAACAATATTAACAGTGTAAGTCAAAATAAGGTTTCTATGTTAAGCGACGACGATGGAGATAATGATACTCAAACTGATATTGAATAAACAACAAATAATAACATACCAAAACCACCTCCAGTTATCATACCTAATGTGTCTGAAATAAGCGCTATGATAAGGAGTTTTAATAAAAATAATTCCACCCACTTTGTTCAAAGCATTAAGAGACAAACAAATAAGAGTTATGGTCAAAGATATTGACAAATATAGAGTTTCAGTTACATTTCTAAAAGACGAAAATTTTAAATTTCATACGTATCAACTGAAATAGGCAAGATCGCATTGAGTAGTTGTAAAAAATCTACATCCTTCGACACCAAGCGATAACATAAAAAATGCTATCGAATCTTTGGGACATAAAGTTAGAAAAGTAGAATTACAAAAATTTCTCTACCAATATTCTTCGTAAACTTAGGATCAGACACAAACGATAAAAATAGTATATAGTGACATAAATGTCCTCCCATATGAATCTGCCTTATTTTATTTTATTTTATTTTTTATTTTATTATTAACCATAGTTGTAAGAAAGAAATTAGAGTAAGTATAATTGTAATAAGAGAATTAGAATAAGATAAATTAGAGTAAGTATAATTATATTAAGAGAAATAGAGTAAACATAATGAGAGTAAGTAAAATTATGATAAGGGACAAAATAAAATTAAGATCAGGGACTGAAAATGACTATTGTTTTTGAATTTTTGATTAAAAAAAAGCAACCGCAAGGAAATGTCGTAGAACAGAACCAAGTATACCATTTTGATTGTTTTGGGCCAAATTTTTATAAAATGGAATGCTTTTTAAAAACCTGATTTTTATTTTTTAGAAAAAAAAAGAATAAAAGTTATTTTTTGACTTTTATTTTTTCGAGCAGAAATAAAAGTTATTTCTATTTTAACTTATGATGAATTCATAATATTTATTAAAAAATTCTTTGAAACAATTAAAGTAAATTATGTAAAAAAAAATTTTAGAATTAAAATTAAATAAAAAGATTTTTCGAAAAATAAAAGTCAAAAAATAACTTTTATTTTTTCGAAAAATCTTTTTATTTAATTATAATCAAAAAAAAGGTCGAATAAAACTATTGGATAAATTTTAGAATTAAGTTTTGCAATAAATGTTAATAAATATTATGAATTCATCATGAAATAAAACAAAAATAACTTTTATTTTAGATCGAAAAAATAAAAATCAAAAAATAATTTTTATTTTGTAACTTTTACAATAAAAGTTATAACAGTTACGGTCCCTGAATAAGATTATGTTACACTAGGTTTAAAGCAATTGAAATGAATAAAATCTGTCTCTTTTTCTATTCTAACTTCAACGAAGAAGGTTGTTTTAGTTGATTGGAACCTGTTTAAAAATAATATAGAACAGTCTTTATCACAAATAAATATAAACATCAATAATATTTCAACACCGCAACAAATTGAAAATTCCCTGAAAACGTTTAATCATATCATAAACATAGCTAAGTCTTCAATGCCAACGAAAAATACAACACCTCATTTATTAAAAATATCTCCAAATACAAAACTTTGTATTCGTAGGAGAAACAAAATGAAAAGACAGTTACAAAGAACAACCAGCAATAGCTTAAAAATAACGCTACATGCCATCATCAAACAGCTAAACAATCTCATAGCGAAAAATGTGTGGAAGGATAGAAATGAAAATTGGAATCGATTTCTATCAAAGCTTCCAAATGGATCTAAAAGATTTTGGTGCATTACTAAAGCAATTATAGGAAAGAAGCATAATAAAATTCCAACTCTTAAACATAATAACCAAAACTTTGAAGAAGATTTTGATAAAGTAAGTCTTATTGCTGATCAGTTCGAAAAATCTCATAAGATAACAGCAAATATGAAACATAGAATTGAAGAAAAAGTAGCTAAAGCAATTGTCAACTTAGATCAAGAAGAAATCCCATTTCTCAACAGCGAAACTCTTATAACACCTGAAGAAGTTAAACAACATGTTATACAACTGAGGAATAACAAAGCACCCGGTAACGATGGAGTCCTCAACATATTTTTAAAAAAATTACCAGATATTGGGTTTACATTTTTAATGAATATATTTAATGCATGCCTTAAATTAGGTTTTTTCCCGACAAGCTTTAAATGTGCAAAGGTTATAGCCATTCATAAGCGTGGCAAGGATCCAAAATTGACCACCAGCTACAGACCGAAAAGCTTATTAAGCTCGATCGATAAAATATTTGAAAAATTGATTCTATCTAGAATAAATACATTTATCGACGACAACCATTTGATGAATAAAGAACAATTCGGTTTTCGTAAACAACATTCAACGGTACATCAAATTAAAAGAATAACAAACATGTTTCATAAAAACAAACGACAAAGGCTGTCAACCGGGATTGTACTTATGGATATCGAAAAAGCATTCGATAGTATTTGGCATGATGTATTAGTATACAAATTGAAAAAGTTTAACTTCCCTGTATATATCACCAAAATAATAAAATCGTTTCTAGCAGACAGATCGTTCAAAGTTCATATAAACAACACCACATCCACTGCACGAAATATACCCGCAGGAGTAGCTCAGGGAGCTGTACTCTCTCCCACACTGTACTCGCTCTTTGCACAGAAAAAATTATCGCCAAAAAAGAGTCAAACAATCGCATGTTTGAAATTAATTTTGTTTTTAACAAATATTTTTTATTGTTTCAAATATTATTTTTGTTTGGTTTTTATGTTCTTCTAAACACTAATGACAACTTAAAAAATTATAATAAACGCTCTCTAGTTCATTCAATTTATCGCTTTATCCTATGAAATAATGAACGCGCTTTACTTTTTGCGTTTTATTTTAATATATTTTATAGTACACAACACCGCACCAAAAATTTAAACTACAACGAATGATCAGTTGCACGCTTCTATACACTTGTATACATATACATACATACATACATGCTTGGAATAATACAAGAAATAAGGGTGGGTTTTGAAATACACATAATGTTCTTATTGCTTTTTTATATACGTTAGAGATTCTCTCAGCAAAGAAGGCTGTGAATTTTTTTTGTTGCTGACGTCTATGTGTATTTACAATTATAGCTGAAAGCAAAGTGCGACTTATTAAAAAATATACAAATGCATGCTTTTAAGGTTTGTCGCGTGCATCATATATTGTGACTAACTTCTTTTGTTGCAATGAAGAAAGAAATCTAACGGTAAAAAAATTGTGTGTATTGAGAAAAGAAAAGAATTTGGCAAAAACGTTGTTAAGATTTTAATTTTATTCTGTGTTAAGAAGTTGAACGTTGAAGTGTTTGAAGAAAGTGGTGAATTTTTGAAAGCAAAAATAAATAGTGTTAAGAAACTAAATTAATAGTGAAATAATAATAAGGAAAACATAAGGAATTCAAAATATACTCCCATGTGATAACTTCGAGAAAAAATATTTCCAAAAGTTTTTCATTTAAACAACAAATGTCATTTGCGAATTTTTTACTTGAAAACGATCAAAATAACGATGTTGTTTTAAAAAAACCAATAAATAATTTAAATATAGTAAAAAAAGTGAGTAGAGAATTAAAAATATCTGAAGAAAATATTTCGCTATATTCAGAAGGTAAAATATGGGGCTATAAATATAACGAAAACAAGATCATATCGAAATTTACGACTGACTTTGAATTATACAAAATTAATATTATTATTAAAACATCAAATAACATACTATTTTGTTGTAATAAAATAGATATTGTCTTTAATACACATTATATTGCTTATGAATATAAAAACATTTCTAATCAACATATCATAATAAACATTGACGACGTTATTGGACCACCGGTGGAAAAAATTGAATCAAATGGGACTACATTTATTAAATTAAAAGAATTTTACAAGAGTACCTATAATTAACAATGGACAAATTCAGCGATTTGTACTGCTTACTAAACAAATGGGATTTGAGTCACCTATATGATAGACTAAAAGGTATAGTAATATATTTTGTTTACAATATCACATATTTCTTTATATTTCCTTTTAAATTATTTCTTTACAGAACAAGGGATTACAGTAGAAGTTCTCCACATGCTCAAAAGTAACCATATCGAAAGACTCTTTGTTGATAGCCAAATTGGAGATATGGTCAAATTTGAGTATTACTTAGATCAATGGAAGAAATCAACAAATAATATTGAAACTTGCAACCCCCAGTATAAGCAGGTTACATCAAAAATCTGTGTTATGGAAATACTCAAGTGTACCCATAATGGACGTGAAATACTGGATTTCTATCAAAAAAATGAAACGCTTCAAGAAGAACAACGCAACTTAATTATAAATACCATTACCAAATACATTGAGGCAAAAGGTGTTGTATGCAGTTTATCTGACTGTTCTGAGATGGAAAAAGAAATATGTTTAATATTTCCCTCAGAGGAACTGGTAAGTATAAATTCTAAAAGTATTTTGTTTTCACATTTTTAATATTTTCATTGTTAATCGACAGGATTTTTATAGCAGCGGAAAAAGAGGAAAAATTTACAATAAATTGGCTAATTTGAAAAGACTTTCAAAAGATGGTTTAAAAAGATGTGAAACTAAACCTGATATAAATACTTTTGAAGGTAAATATAATGGTTATATTATTGTTACTTATATTTAATAATTGTTGTTATTTCAGAGTCAGAAGAAAATTGCAGCTTGTATTTACAATATCTTCAAAGTGAGCAAATATCAGCTGAGGAATTTGATCTTTATTGGCGCAAATGTGCGCCATTTCGGTTCAAACAGATATCGGAGTCTCAGACAACGGCAGAAATTTTTAAGTTATGGCCTGACTACATAAAACCATCAGGTTTTCATTTGGTAAATTCCTGACATACCAATAATTTTATATAGATATATAGCTTATATGTTGTAATTCTACTTTTTCTTTTAGATCGATATAGATTTCTCACTAAAATTTCCAATGGCCAAAGATTTGCATGAACGATGGCCTCAATTTTGCCAACAAATTTTGTGCGTTTTAAAAACTAAAATTTCTTCCGCATATATTTCTAAAATGCTTGCCGATATTGAGTCCAGAAATGATGGTAAAAACTCTAATTTGAAAGATAAAATTTATTTTAATAAATACTTTTGTTACAGAGTCTAAAACATTTATGATATTCTGGTTTTTACATCATCTCTTCCCACCACAACTAAAAGTTTCCACGGAGTCTAGTGGCTTAAAAATACGTAAGAAGTATTCAATTGCTGATTCTCAAGAAGGATTCGCAATAATAGCAAATACTTCAGAGGAATTAGAAATTAAACTCAAATTACTGAAGCTACAATGCCGAAATATGCAACCAAGATTATTAATTATAGGTGAAATATGCACTATTAAATCTATTTTTGTTTTTGTTGATAACGTTAAATATCCAATTTTAACATTTTTAAATGCTTTTGATGCATTGTTTAAAATATTTTTTATATTTAATCTTCAGTATCCGGAAGAATCTGATGTTTTTTATAATTTTATACAATCATTTTTATACGATTTAGCAATGCAAAGAAGTATTCAAAAGTATCAACCATTAAACATGAAATTTTAAATCTAAAATAAAAATTTAAAAGTATTTTTGTTAATAAAAAATTTCTTTTTTTTTAATTATATCTAATAAACTCAATTTTAAATTTTTATTAAAAGTTATTCCGTTACTTATTTTATTTTAAAGATACAAACATTTTAATAAATTATTAATTTTTATAAAATTAAAAATAACAATTTTTTCATAAATAATAATTTTTTAATTCATGTTCACGACAAATGAAGAAAGAAACATGTCCATATGATTTTAATAAGATTTAATGAAAAATGAATGGAAATAAATTTGTTAATCAACTTTAAAACTAAACAATTTATTTTTTACCTTTTTGCGATTTTATGTTAAAAACGAATGAATTACATTTAGTTATACATAATTATTATTTGTCGTTGAAAAAGTAATAAATATTTTATATTATCTGAACACAATAATTTTATATAAATTTATAAATGTATTTTAAAGAATTTGTGTTAAATTAAAAAAATTAATAAAATATTTGTAAACGTTTCATCTGTTAATTTAAATAATAAAACTATAATAATTTTACTTGTTTCTGTTTGGATTTATTTAAAATCGGGGCATTTTTAAAATAAACTATTTATTGGTTCAAACAATAAATTCTTTGATAATTAGTCTAAAACATAATAAATGTTATGTTTGTTTTAGTGAATATATTTGTTTGAAATTGTAATAAAAATTTCAAACAAATTACTTATTGGTTCAAACAAAAAATTTGTTTGAAAATTAGTGTAAAATTTAATAAAAGTTATGTTTGCTTTAGTTAAAAAATTTGTTTGATATTGTACTAAAAATTTCAAACAAATTACTTATTGATTTAAACAAAATAATTGTTTGAAAATTATTGTAAAATTAAATAAAAGTTATGTTTGTTTTAGTTAAAAAATTTATATGAAATTGGAAATGAATTTTGATTAACTTTTTTGGCTAATGACATAATTATTTAATTGAGAAAAAATGCTTTTTCTTTTCAAATAATTTTTTACGAATTTATTCGCTGAATATACAATTTTCGTTGTAGGTCGGATTTTAGACAATTTTGTATTTGATTCAGTGATTTTTTGAATTGAATCAGTTATTTATTTTTTTCTGTGCGTATCAGATTTTATCACTAAAAAAGGTACAGAAATAGGACTATATGCTGATGATTTGGCCATGATAGTTAAAGGTAAACTTTCAAATGTGGTTATAAAAAGATTGGAGAAAAGCCTACACAAACGCAACAAATATTATAATAAATGGAAAATTAATATGGCCAAAACCCAGGCTATATTATTCCCTTTTAATAAGTCGTCTAAACGTACTCCTTCTACTCCACTCCAAATTGAGAATGTTAATATACCTCTAAGTAATACCGTTAAGTACCTTGGAGTGATATTAGACAGAAAATTAACATTTGCACCCCACGTAGAACATATTGTGGACAAAGCAACTAAATGTTTCAGAGCACTTTATCCATTACTTAATAAAAGATCTCATCTAAACTTGGACAATAAACTAATTATATTTAAAACGGTAATCAGGCCAATTCTGCTCTATGGGTGCTCTGTCTGGGGCAAAACTGCTAAAACTCATCTCAAAAAGATACAAGTAGTCCAAAACAAAGTACTAAAGATGATTCACAAACTTCCACGTTTATACCATACCGATGACTTACATGCTAGATACGGACATCAAACCATTAAGGACATAATAAGCACTCAGAGTACCGCATTTTTAAATAAATGCAGGATCTCTGACTATGAACTGATTCAGAATATATCTATTGATACCTAACAGTTTACCCAGTAAACTTATAAGGTGTCAAGGATAAAAGATGATATATTGTTTCCTGATACAACTCAATTCCAGATAATAAACAAAGGTTTTCTGTCATTTTTTCCTTTAACATTTTGTCTACCACTTATTGTATTTTTTATATATTATATACTAGATAGTAACTCATTAATTTGATTTTATAACAACTTTGTATACTTTGACTTTCAATAAAAATTAAAAAAAAAAGGTTGTTTTAGTTGTGAACATTATTAGCGACGAGGATAAAAGATCAGAAAAATTTTTTAATTGTTAATATTAAAGCCAACAAATATATTTTATTTTAGTTGATCTTATTTTATTTCATTTTATTTTATTGCATATTTTAAGTTGACGAAAAATATTTTACTACAGTGTAAATATATAAATTATTTTTATATATATTTTGTTTTTTATATTGACAAAATTTGGAATTAAGTTTCATATGGCAGTAAAACTATTTTTTGTTTAGTCTGCATTAATTTCTTTGCATTCTTTTGTTGTTCATGGTCACACAGCCAATGAACTTATTAATTTCACAAAAACAGTAGTTACGTAAGAAAGGCAATATCAAAAATTATGCATCAGCATTATTGTTATTATAAATTTAGTATAAAAGCTCAATAAAATTTAAAATTTTGTGCAATAGTAAAAACTCAATTGTTTTAATTATTGCATGCCATTACGTTCAAGTTCTAAGTGCTTGAAAGTAAGAACTCAAAATCAAAATTAGTACAGTTCAAATTTATGTGTTTGAATTGAGTCATACTAATTAACCCTCCAAATATTTTTTGGTGACCCCGACAATAAAAACCCAATAATTTTTCTAAGTTCCCCCCACCAGTGGTAAGGACTTAGAAATCACCAGGAAACTTTTTTTTTTAAGGAAGCAACACTCATCAATAGTGCGATTCCGCGAACTGCAGTCTTTATCCAAGCACATTTTGAAGACCATAACGACAATTCAGTAGCACAGGGCTACATACAGAAAGTGGATACAATAGTCCACTCACAACAACAATTCAGTAGCACAGGGCTACATACAGAAAGTGGATATAACAGTCCACTCACAACAACAATTCAGTAGCACAAGGCTACATACCGCAAGTGGATACAACAGTCCACTCACATCATCCCAATTCAGTAGCACAGGCCTACATACAGCGAGTAGATACACACAACTCACAACTTTACATTAAAACATGAATACGATCGAAAGCTTACTGGATCTTCAGTTAGAGACTGGAGAAACAATACAGGGCATTATTAGAAATTTTAAAAAGGACCCTACTTTGAGCTACTTTGAGGAAAGATTACAACGGCTTCAGGAATCATGGAACCAATTCCAGGAAACAGATTCCAAGATACGAGAGGTGTGCGACGATCCAATGGAATTTGAATATTTTTCAGAAGGCTACTATGATAAAATCTGAAACTTAGTCTCTGATTATATTCAAATTTTTAAAACTGAAACTGCTCGCCTCTAACAAAAAATTGGCGCATCTGCACATTAGTAGCATGCATAAACTATGCACAACATTTTTAGGCATAAGTACAGCCCATAAACAATATATTCCGTTTACAAGTTCAGAGTTCAGTGCTTGTGACACAATAAAACCAACTCATTTCATTTGTTCCAACATTCAAATTCGTTATAATTACGGCTCAAACGTCTGCGCAAGTGAAATCGATTTATTCAATAACCAAACAACACCATCCTGTATTTTGGAAAAAAGAGGCACCAGATGGATAACACTTCATAAAGAAAACCAACTTGGAATTTATATAAACTTTTTCTATTTGCCTATTCCTTATTAAATAGAATTAGAAAGAAATTAAATTTCTTTTCAATAACAAGTAACAATGTGTTGGCAAAACTAGAGAGGCAATTCATAGACACTCTAACGTGAAAATATGGCCAGTTACAGAACTCATTAGTGGCAAATTTTGATGAGAAATGCTGCAGCAATGATTTAAAAGATGCAAATTTCAAAGTTCTGTGGAAAATTATTATTTTAAAATAAATAAACTTGCAAATAGGATTGCTAATAGAAATTTAACCCATGGAGATGATACTTACTCTACCGAGAAGATCAATAGAATTTCACTAAAGACTTTTAGAGACCATTTACCAGAATCAACTCGCACAATGATATTTGCTAGAGATCCCAAGATTTTGGAAGAGGCCTTTAAAATAATTTTGAATGCCAGACATCAACATTATACGCTATATGGACGACCCAAAAGAGACTATTTGAATAGAAACTTAAGGACTAATTGTGGGAATGAGTTAGTGTAGAGAGAGAAGCCGAACGAATAAGACGTGCGTGACGCTGCTTGTGAATAATTTTTTGCTATTTTACTGAAGTTGCCTTTTTGTGTGTGTGTTTTTTTGAAGAATATAATCTCAATGCATAATTAAATTTTGATTACTACTTTAAATAAAATATTAACTTACTTTTGTGAAAATATATTTAAATAATATCCCATATAATTTTAACAATAATTATAATGACCACAACTCTATTCAGGAGGAACCATCTAGTTCAAATATTGGTAACAACCAACTAAATCAAAATTATACCAACCAACGACAGTTCCTCTATCAGAACTCACACCATCCCAATTCCAATTTCATTAAACGAAATAATAACCCAGGTAACTCAAACCAAACACGTCGAATAAATTACTCAAGAACCACAAATGGAAATTCTTCTCAATTTAATAGTGCCAGTAATTCATATCAGCCAAATCACCCAACTTTAGAAAATCATCAATGAGGAAATTTCAGAAATACCAATCAACTACAACAGCCAATAGAAATAGGAAATTCAAACGTAAATTTTCCCATAGTAGACGGGGAAAACTTCAACATATATTGTGATTAATAATTCTGTTGAACCCTGTGCTGATATTAGCGCAATGATAAAATCTTTTTCGAAAATTATATCCTCCTCTGATAGACAATAAGATTAATAATGAAAAATGTAAAATCGTACAGGATTATTGTTACTCATTTAAACGATAAGAAAATTAAGTTCCATACCTACCAATTGAAACAAGACCGATCGTATAGAATAGTTATAAAAAATTTACATCACTCTACACCAGCTACAGATATTAAACACAGCATTGAAGAAAATGGTCATAAAGTTCGAAACATTGTCAATGTTCGCAGTAGAATAACGAAAAACCCCCTTCCAATGTTCTTCGTTGATTTAGAACCTGACTTAAATAACAAAAACGTATACAATATTACGCATATAAATAACGCCATTGTCACCATTGAACCCCCAAGAAAAACTAACGACCTCGTGCAATGTCATAGATGCCAAGAATTCGGCCATACCAAAACTGATTGCCGAAAAGAAGAAAGATGTGTTAAATGTGGCTTAGGACACCTTACAATTGACTGCAATAAAAATATTGAAACTCCTCCACGCTGTGTAAACTGTCTACAAAACCATCCAGCAAACTACAAAGGCTGCATAGACATTAAAAAGAAAATTGCAAAACAATTCTCAACAGGAGATATAAAACCAGCCTATATGTATTTAATAGTGAAGATTACCCAAATCAATTTAAACAAAATGCAAACACCAACACTAGTCAAACCAATAGATTTTCATACTCCGAAATTTTACGGAATCCACACGAACTAAATTGTTACGGATTGATTTGATTGATTGTTAGGATTGTAATTTTTACTCCCACCCTTTTTACTTGCATATACGGTTGGCAATGATGCATTTTATTGCAACCCTTTTTATCGATGCAATTGCAACTCTTTTATTATCTTTATCCCTTTTGCTATTTATGTACTTCGTTGTATTTTTTTTTCGCGCGTCCTGATCGACCAATGAGATTCTGACACTTGGCGTCTGTTTCGTTAAAATTTTACCGTTAGACAGATCGTCCAATCAGATTATGACATTTGTCGTTAAATAAGGATAGGGAAGATAGCTAAAGGAGGATAATGGCAAGAACATTCTAGAGAGAAAAAAAAAGAAGAGGTTAAAAAGGGAGAATGTTTTTTTGAAGTGGCAGTTCGTGTGTGGCCGGCGCCCAAAGCGGTAACGTTTCTTTTTAGATAAAAAGTGAAGAAAAAAAAAGAAAAGAATAATTAAAAAAAAAAAAAGAGAATAGTTTAAGAAGAAAAGTTAATTTAGAAAGTTAAGATATATTAAATACAAGATGAAAATTTTATAATAAGTTGTGAACAATTAACTAATATAAGGCAAAAGAAATTAAATAATTTAAACGTTAAGCGCAGTGTCAAATATATATATTTATAAAAAAAAAATGAATACTACATATAAGAAAACCAATAGATTAAAATATCAAAAAAGAAAATTAAACACTCATACCAACCTGCAACATATTCTTAAATAAAATGAACTTTAATAAAAATTAAAAAATCAAACAAACACAAAAAAAAATAAATAATTTTTTTTTAAATGAAAAAAAAGAAACAATGCAGTAATTGAATAGATTTGGAGGGGGGAATGCTGGGGGCATGGTAAGTTAGAGGCACATGGTTGTTTTAGGGACAGATTTAGTGTTCAATTAGGGTGTCCGTCTGTCATGGTGTGTGACTTGGTCACTGGGACGGAACTTATGCCCTAGGCGGTATACCATCAAACCGTCCGATCATTTCGGCTCGACTCTTGCATTGTCGCTTTTGCAACATTAAGTTTTTTTTTTTTCTTTTTCTAAAATTTACAGTCAAGAGTAGTTTCTTTATAGGCATGCAGGCTGTATTTATATGCGTCGCGAAATACGGGTTGAGAACCACTTCGATTGAGCAGCTGGGGGAGATCTTTGCATGCCCTTGACCTTGACAATTTAGTCAGTAGCGACCGGCGCGTAACAAAATCCACTAAACAATCCTTTTGAAAAACTCGAAAAATTAATTGAAAACCAAATAGAACAGACCAATAAGTTAATAAATATGATGTCCCTTTTAATATCAAAACTATGCAATTGAATTTGAGAATTGGAATATGGATTGCCAATGGGCTTTCAATCATACTGAAGAGGTAGAAATATTTCTTAAAACTAATTTTATTGATATATTCCTAGTCTCGGAGACACACTTCACAGACGGATCATTTTTTAAAATAAAAGATTTTGACATAATAAAAGCCAACCACCCAGACAATAGAGCACATGGTGGAGCAGCAATACTTGTAAATTCATCAATAAATTACAATTTCACCGACGAAATAAGACAGCAAAATCTACAAGCTGCATGTATTAAAATATTTTGTGATTCGACTTTCATTACCATAAGCTCTATCTATTTTCCTCCAAGATTTTCTGTAAAGTGTCAGGAATTTCAAGAACTTTTAGAAAACTTGGGTCTAGATTCGATTTCAATGCTAAGCATCACTGGTGGGGTTCGAAATTAATAAATCCTAAAGGCAGGGAACTTTATAATTGTATCAGCAATAACAACTACTCAGGTTTATCTACGGGTAGTCCAACATATTGGCCAACAGATTTGAATAAAACGCCAGATTTAATGGATTTTATTGTATATTACGGCATACCAAATAATTTACTACAAATAGCTGATAGCTATAATAATATATAAACTCTGACCATTCGCTACTTCTCCTTGATTTTAATACATTCTTACATTGCCACTTGAAAAGATATCAAATTTTAAATAATAAAACTGATCTATCATCATTTAGCACCTGTTTAGAAAGAACTGTCAGCCTCAATATTTCAGTAAAATCTGTATCGGAATTAGATGACGCGGTTGAAAAATTTAACAATTTAATTCATGAAGCTGGATTTCTATCTACACCATCAACTGAGACCTATAATAACCCAAACCAGGTTTACGTAACTGCTGAAATAAGAACGATGATCCAAAATAAAAGAAGACTAAGAAGAATATGGCAAATGAGTAGAAACCCGAATGACAAACGAAACCTTAATAGGGCCACAAAGGATCTTAAACTACGGCTGACTGAAATAAAAAATAAACAGATTGAAATTTTGTTAGTAATCTTAACGTAACAAGATATGATGAACATTACCTGTGGAATGCCACCAAATACTTAAAGCGTCCAATCAAGAAAAATACACCTATAAGAGACGAAAATGGTTTGTGATGCAGAACAGATCGAAGCAAAGCTGAAACATATGCATCACATTTATCAAAAATATTTCAGCCACATGAAATAAGCGATTGTACTTTTACAAAAGAAATTTATGAATTCCTTGATAGTCCATGTCCAGTAGATTGGCCAATAAAACATATTTCACCATTTTTACAATCCCAAAAAGGTCGTCCACATATTTAGTTAATAACCTAGGTTTTTCGTCAAGATTCTTCATACAGGTTCTAAGGAGCTCCTCCATCACAATATCTGACACAATAGATGATGCTGGTGAACCCATTGGCAGTCCTTTACATTGTATATAAAAATGAGTGCAATGGAAAAGACCTTGGAACAATTGAATTCATTTCACCGCAATATTAAATTTACCATGGAGGAGGAAATGGACGGAAAACTCCCGTACCTAGATACTTTAGTCATTAGAAAACACAACAGGATTAAAATAGACTAGTACCAAAAACCAACAGCGTCGGGAAGAATTATAAACTATAACTCTTGCCAACCAAGAAAAGTGATAATGAATACGGCCCATAATCTTATCGACAGAGTCCTTTCTATTAGCGATGAATCCTTTCATATGGACAATATAAGAAAAATTAGTAACATTCTCGCAAAGAACTCTTTTCCGAAAAATATCATAGCGAGTTTAATACGTAACTATAGGAAGAAAAAACAGAAGGAACGAGAGGAGAATCCGAAGATATTCAAAACGATGACATATGTACCACTGATCGCGGAAAGGATAAAGAATTCTACAATTTACAATAAGGACAAATTTACTCTTGCACATACATCGACAAATACTTGAGGGCAATTATTTTCGAAAACCAAATGTAAACTTGACAAAATGGACAACACCAACGTAATATATAAGATTAGATGTAAGGGGAATGACCAAGGCACATGCGATCAGGTATACGTTGGAACAACGAAAAATAAACTGAAAACACGAATAGCAGGACACAAATCTGATTTTAAAAATATAACGAAAATGTCAACACAAAAAATAGCACTCACATCCCACTGTGCAGAGAAAAAACACAAGCCAAACTTGGGGAAAGTTGAAATATTACAAAGAGAGGATAAATATAATAAACGGTACACACTGGAGATGCTACATATAATCAATATACCAAGAGAGATAAGAATGAATTACAAAACAGACACGGAAAACTGCGCCAATAGCTATAGACATATACATAGTTAATAAGAAAATAAAATAATATAATTAGTGCAATATTAAATGTGAAGATGTGTAAACGTCTAGGACAGATATAATTGTTACTTATTGTAAGTGTATTTTGTTTCTCTTTGTTATTATGATGTTTAAGCACAGTGATTGTTATTAATTTTTCGTAATTTGTTATGTTATTCTTGTTACAGCCTTGATAATGATATCCGTAGGATATCGAAATATTGGAAATAAATAAATAATATTAAATAATATATGAAAATTATTGACCTCAAGCTCGAAAGGAAAAAATCTTTTTATTTAAAAAAATAAAAAATAATAATAAAGAAAATTTTATAAATCGTTTACCTATAAACGTTATTTACATTACAAATCCATAATAATTTAGTGGTTTTGATCAATTAATTTCTAAAAAACGATTGCATATTTGAAAAAAAAAACACTTAAACTTGAATATATTACAAATATATTACAAATATATATATACTTTAATATACATATGTAAATATCAACACATATACGAATATTTGTATGTAGATTTGTACTAAGATTTATTATTTCAGAAAGTACAGTCTAAACAAAAAAGCGCTTCACGTTTTAAGAACATTGGAGCCAAACCCTAACTGGAATGAAACCAAAACAGCTTTAATAGCCAATTTTGGAGTGATGGAGACTTACCATCAGCTATACCAGATGGCTTTTGAAATAAAAAATAATGGTATTGTTAATTATTAGAACTGTTTAACAGATATTTTGTGTAGAATTAATGAAAAATATGAGTATGATAATGAGAAACCATTAGAGTTTAGCCCGTCATATGTCGAAAAGATTATTTTGAAAACATTTTTAAACAACATTGATGTCAATTTAGCATCAGTTATTGTAAATAGAAATATAACTAAATTAAGAGATGCTTATAATATTTTAGAAAGAGAGGGCTTAATAAGAAATAAAACTGAGGAAAATAAAACTAATGCAAATAAATATAATGTAAACCATCGTACTAGTCTAGGTGATAAAAGATTTAGGAACCAAACACGTAATGCTAACGGCGATACTTTTCGTCAAGATAATTTTAACAGACGTAACTCTTTTACAAATTCAGGCCTGAATAGAAATCTTTCAAATTTTAATAATAGCTCTTCAGGTATGCGAATAATCAATATGATCGCAGGACATATCAGACTCGACGTAATCAATATTTAGATCAACATAATAGTTCTCAAATGGAGGTAGATTATACCCAAGAACGTGAGGATAATTGTGATAGCGGTGAACAGGTAAATTTTCACTCAACAGCCTCCAGAAGACACTTCCAATAGTGCGTCTCACAATTGGCGGAGAGACAAGGAGTTCGATCGCGACTGTGATGAGTGACACACGCATTACGGAGATCAGAATCGTTGACTGGCTTTACATTAAAAACATTAACAACTTAGTTGTTTCCTTTCTTTTTTTTTTTTTTTCTCTTCTCTAAAAACAAAAATAAAAATAAATAAAAGAAATATTTAAGAAGATAAGACAAACAATAATGTATTATGTGTGAGCATGAAGCTCAAAAAAATAATAATATCAATATTCTAAATAACAATAACAATAATATTAATATTGAAAATAAAAGAAAAAGAAAAAATTCTGAAATGGATTCATATACAAAAAAACAACACAAAAACAATTATTATGAAGTGCTTGATACTGACAACGACAAAGAATGTGATCAAAACCTGTTAAAGAAATTTGAGAAACAAGTAAAAGAAAACAATGAAAAACATCAAAAATTAAATTCAGCTATTACAGCAAGGAATAAGAATGTTTCGTCAACAAATACAGATAACAATACAGTGGTTAATAGCAATAAAAATATTTACAAAAAAATCCCACCAATAAACATTGTTGATATTGAAACAAAATATTTGATTGAGTTTATTAAAGATGCGTTGAAAATCAATGAATTTAAAATTAATGAACATCGTAATAAAAGATTATTATTTTTGAATAATATAAATGGCTTTATTAGAGTTAAAACATATCTAGAAAAAACAAAAACAAAATTTTATACTTTTACACCGAAAGGGTTAAAAACGAAATCATATTTACTTAACCCTTTGACGGACACTGACGTCTATAGAAGTCATAACAAGGGTTTCTGGGGGGACATGACGTGTATACACGTCATAAATTATTTCCTTCATAAAATCATTATAAAGAAGCTAATGCCCTTAAAAATTGGTTAAAATCAATAATATATCTGTTTTCTTTATAACGATATGTATATAAACATTGTTGCGTACAAAATACGGATAAAAAGCTTACAAATATTGCAACATGGCAAATTTTTAATTTGGGACTTCCCCTGGTTACATGACGTGTATAGACGTCTATAAACGTCATGACGTTTTGTATCAAATAAAATTATAAGGAGACTCATGACGTCAATAAACGTCAAATATTAAAACCCATTTTTATGTTTTATATATGTGGCACCCTGTTATAAAAGGACTTTACGACAAATTTACGAGGTAAGAACATATTTTCAAAAATTGATTTGCAAAAAGCCTTCCATCAGGTACCTATTCACCCGGAGGACGTTCCTAAGACCGCAATAAGCACACCATTCGGCCTTTTGAATTCAAATATATGAC
>CM025793.1:58511562-58538646 GCA_014635995.1 Sarcophaga peregrina | reverse complement strand
ACACATAATTCTGCAACAAACTATTAAGAAAACCGTACTTTAAAATCCCTTATCAAAATTATATTTTTTCAATAAAAAAAAAAAATAAATATCTATTAATATTTTCAAAAAATAAAAACAAAATCTTTTGTTTTATAATTCATTATTTATTAAATATGTATAGTTTTTATAAACATATTCTTAAATTTGAAAAAATATAATTTGTTTATTATAAATCATCATTATTATCATCATCACTGTCCATAGTAAGTGAGATCAATTAACATAGGGCACATTATATTAGACGGAGGAACTTTATCTATAATATAACAATCCCCCACCTTTTTTATGATATGTATGTTGTTAATTTCTTGTCGGCAGAGGGGACACGATAACTTGTTCCACCTTCTTAAACAATCATGGCATAAGTAGTGTGTACATCCGAGGAATACGAGATCCTTTCCATGTAAATAGTTGAAACAAATTTCACATTTGTAACGACTTTTGTGAAGGACCTCTAACGGAGAATCGGGAATACTATCCTCTTCTTCCTGCTCTTCTAAAAATTGTAGCATTTTTGTCTCTATCTCCTCCTTCTTTTGTTGTAGTTTTTTGAGCTTCTCATCTATTTCCTTTTGTTTAGCGATATATGAGGTGTATTTCCTCTGTATCCTCTCGATTTCGTTTAAACGTCTAGACATTAGAGCGGAAAACCTCTCCTTTGCTGTAGTCGCCGGTGTGATTGATGGTGACGATGTTGTTGTCGATGATGATGATGTTGAAGGTGCTGATGGTGGTGGTGTTGTTGATAAGGTTATCACTTGATAAGGAAACCATTGGGTTTCCTCATCATCAACACTAAATAAATTTAACGACATTTCTTGACGTATTTTTATGTTTCAATTATAATTTGTAATGAAAAATTAATACTCTATCATACTCTATTTATATAAATTTATTTTTAAATTCCTAATGAAAAAATTATATTTAAAATATAATTTTTGATTATTTAGCTTAAAATTACATTTCATATTTTACATTTTCTTAAATGCATGTGTATACATAATTTAGGTGATATGATTTTAATTATGGGAAAATGCTGATTAATTATTTGAAAAATATTGGTTTTCTTTATGTTAAAATTATGATTAATTACTTTGTATTGCGAAATGTAGCGGAAATCTGATATTGAATTACTGTCTGACTATATTTATGCGATTTAAAAATGCTTTGAATTTATCAGATTCATTTCAATATTATAATGAAAAATATACCATATATTTTGATCTACACGCGTTAGACAGTACGTAACTCGAAATGCGTTTTGTATTGAATAAACTGTGAGAATATGTTTTATTATTTTTAATAAATGTACTTTTATAAAAATAAAACAAATTAAACATTTTATTTTTTTTTTTTAATTTCAACATTAATCACACCTATATGCAAAGCGTATGTGTATACAATAGATCGAACACACATAATTCTGCAACAAACTATTAAGAAAACCGTACTTTAAAATCCCTTATCAAAATTATATTTTTTCAATAAAAAAAAAAATCATATAAAAAATAAAATAAAGAATACAGTCTTTTACGATTATGCATGTTCCCAAATATGGAAAAAGGAATTCGGTAGATCAAATATCACAACGAAAAATATATGAAATATTTTTTTTGTTTACACGCGCCAGACAGTGTGTAACTTGATATGCGTTTTTTAGTGAATAAACTGTGAGAATATGTTTTTAATTTTTAATAAATGCATTTTTATAACAATTAAAAGAACTAATTAAACATTCTTTTAATTTCAACATTAATCACACCTACATGCAAAGCGTATACAATAGATCGATCGCACACAATTCTGCAACGATTTAATTATTTTAAAGCTATGCATGCTCCCCAAATTTTAACACACACGTACACACATATCAAAAAGCATTAGCCTTTCGCAATACAAACCAAAAATGAAACCGAAAAAAAAATAAATAACAATTAAAGGGGTAGTCCCAAATTTGTACATGTGAGAACTGTTACAACATGCAGATATAAAAACAACCGGCATTAACATATCACAATCACCCTACATATCTTTTTACAAAACAAATGACATACACACACACACATAACGGACTTCACACTACACATCAACCAAGGTTAGACAAAGTTAGAACTGCGACCCCAGGAGCGGGACCAGAACCAGGGCGGGGGGCCAAGGGCAGGGGACAAGCGCGGGGACTAAGCTCGGGGGACAGGCGCGGGGACCAAGCTCGTCACCCTACACGACAAACACATACAACTCGCAAGCCTATAAAAAATACATCACATACCGTGTAACATACCAATCAACATACCGAACATGACCGGCTGTAGCGTAGGCATGCTCCCAATTTGTATGGAAAAATTGATCGCGAAACCCCATAAACATACTACTAATTCCGTTACATATCAAAAATTTGAAGTAACACTCTTCTTTAATTAATTGCAAGTATAGATTTGATTGTGATGTTAGATCATGGTAAATCTATTTTATTGAACAGCACTGTATATTTATTTTTCCAACATCTATTACATATATCTACAAATTGATTATATGACATATCGCCAATATCATGATCATTATATATATATATATATATATATATAGTTCATTTTATCTTGTTTAAAAATCACAATCATATTTACATTGACAAGTATTAAATGTTTAGGTATTTTAGTATACGTTTATCATAAGTAAAAACAATAAATATTTTTATGTCTTATAATATTTGCTAATAGTACGCTATGTACAGTTTTAACTTTTTTTCCGTTTTTATTTCGGCTGGATTTATACATTTTTCCTTATTTTTGATTTTAACATTAATTCAAATTATGATAAAAGAAAAACCTTGAAATTCTGATTAAGTTTCAAGTTTTGCTATAGTTTTTGTTTTCTTTAAATTCTTTTACTTTAAATATTTAACAAAAACCTTGAACCACTTTCAAGTTTTTTTTTTTTTTTGCATTACATTTGTCTGAGGTTTCATGTTGCCCGGAATTTCTTAAACGCATAACAAAATACATAAGTACAAAACATAAATACATGTGCTATTAATAAATGCATTTGAAATTTGTTGCAAAAGACGGAGAGAATTAAAAATTTTGAATATTTTTTTTTTTTTTAAATGTTAATATTATATAATTTGATTCCTTATTGGAATCATAATTATTATTAGCTATTGAATATCTATTAGAATATTGAACAATACCTCCCGTGATACCTCAAAAACATCTTTTTTTGTTGTTTCATTTCAAATTTTGATTCAGTTTAATATTTATTCATTTTTCCTTTGCTTTATATTTGATCTCGATCTGCTTTGCACCTGATCTCGATCTGCTTTATATCTGGTCTTGATCTGCTTTATATCTGGTTTCGATCTGCTTTGTATCTGATATCGATCTGCTTTGTATCTGTTCATGATCTGATTTATTCTTGATTCTGCTTGATGTCTTGGATATATATATATATATATATATATATATATATATATATATATAATATTGAATATACTATTTCGAGTTCTCTACAAACTTCATTCAATTAATTTATCCCTTTGCCTCCTCTTGTTAACCGTTTTGAAGTTTTGCACCTGGTCTATACCACTGACTGATAACCAGGTAGATGTAATTCAACAGATAATTTGTTTATTAAGTTGATACTAGCAGGCTTTATTAGCTGGTATAGCCTGCTGGTACAGCTAATAAAGCTGGTATAGCCTGCTAGTACAGCTGTATTAGCTGGTATAGCCTGCTAGTACAGCTAATAAAGCTGGTATAGCCTGCTATTCCAGCTGTATTAGCTGGTATAGCCTGCTAGTACAGCTAATAAAGCTGGTATAGCCTGCTAGTACAGCTAATAAAGCTGGTATAGCCTGCTAGTACAGCTAATAAAGCTGGTATAGCCTGCTATTCCAGCTGTATTAGCTGGTATAGTCTGCTAGTACAGCTAATAAAGCTGGTATAGCCTGCTAGTACAGCTAATAAAGCTGGTATAGCCTGCTAGTACAGCTAATAAAGCTGGTATAGCCTGCTATTCCAGCTGTATTAGCTGGTATAGCCTGCTAGTATAGCTAATAAAGCTGGTATAGCCTGCTATTCCAGCTGTATTAGCTGGTATAGCCTGCTAGTACCAGCTTTATTAGCTGGTATAGCCTGCTAGTACAGCTAATAAAGCTGGTATAGCCTGCTATTCCAGCTTTATTAGCTGGTATAGCCTGCTAGTACAGCTAATAAAGCTGGTATAGCCTGCTATTCCAGCTGTATTAGCTGGTATAGCCTGCTATGGGGAGCGGGTATGTAACTGCAATGCAACGCCACTGTCCGGTTTTAACTTGGCAAAACCCAGTGATATCCTTGCAGGTACATGCCAAGCAGCTCACAGCCTCCGTATCTTAGATCAGGCGCTCCCCGGGTACTGGTACTCAGCATCCGCTGGGTACTTGCTAATGTGAGAAGGCGAGATTGACGATTTGGCGCGACCTTGGCTATGTTTAGAAGATCGATTGTGAAGATGACGCAAGTGGGCTGACGTTTGTTGCATTCTGTTACCTGAGTACACCGGGTGAAAACTGGTCGAAATGGCTTTCAGGTTAATGTTGCAGACGCCTCCGTTCCGTTAAACCCTTGGCAGGGCTTCAAGTACGTTCGATTATCGTCGCCATTTAGTTGGCGATGCAGGTTTAGTTGAGATGACTCCTAATTAGTGTTCGACCTGGCTCTGAACGCAAACTCCCATAAGGATTTGCGTCAACCCTCGCGAGGACCTCACTGATTACCATAGGCACCCTCGGGGTCTTTAAGGGACAACTGCATATTCGATATGAGATAGCGGCTTGAAGATGGAACCCAAATAATAAAAATGAATAAACAACGCATATTAGAAGTGGAAGAGATGATGCAAGGGGAAGTAGCTTTCATGAGCAGCCCAAGAATCCGGCGATCACCGGCGAAAAAATCCCAGGCAACGGAGAACCCTCAGAGTGCAGACGTGAGGAGGGCTGGGACTGAGAAGAGTGGCGCGACACCAAGATCGGTGCAAGAGGATGTGCACTCGCGCGCAACGCGGCAAGCGTATAATGGAGCGGAGAAACCTTGTTCAGGACACAGTTCCCCTAGACAAGAGTTTATATACAAGATGAGGAACTCAGAGGAGGAGACGTTTAATAAGTGTCAAACTGTTATGCGCAAGATTAGGGCGGCAATAACGAAGGCTAGGAACATTAGCATGGAAGTTCAGAGCGGATTTTCGGAATTAGAGGAGCTAATTGACGTAATGAAGAACTACAGAGAGAACTGGAAGACTGCAGAAAGGGAAAAAGAAGCGAGCAAGACTCTTGACGACGCCAAGAATAAAAGGAACGATTGTGATGTATCCACACCCGTAAGTTCCCTCAACAAGAGAGGCGCCTCAAGCCCGGCGGAGGCCCGCCCAGAAAAGAGGCCGAAAGGAAAACCAACGGAGACCACGACACAGCTCAAGGAAACATTAGTGGATGGAGAATGGAGTACAGTAAAGAGTAAGAAGTCGGTAAGGAAAGAGAAAAAGGAGCGACAGAAAACGGTAAAAAATCGTCCAGAAGCTGTGATAATTCACCCAACCGAGGGGCACAGTTACGCTGATGTTCTGAGGAACATAAGGAGCAAAATAAAGCCGGAGGAATCGGATATAGCGATACGCGCCGTCCGGAAAACAAAAACAGGTGCCATACTCATTGAGATGGGTAAGGGAGGCAAAAGGGACGAGTTCAGGGAGAACCTGAAGAGCGTTCTCAATCAGGAGGCAACCGTGAAGGAACTCACACCGGTGGTCACTCTGGAAATACGAGACCTAGATGCCCTCACAACCACCGAGGAAGTCCTGGCGGCGGTACAGAGAGAAGTGGGCGGTACAAATCCGGATATATCCATTCGTCTAACTGGGGCGAACAACCGGGAGCAGAAAAAGGCCTTCGTATCAACCTCTACGAGCTGTGCGAAGGCGCTTCTGAAACTACAGAGGATCAGAATAGGCTGGACAAACTGTAGGATAATGGTAAGAGAGGAACCTATACGATGTTTCCAATGCTTCGGAATTGGTCACAGACGGTGGGAATGTAATGGGCCGGACAGATCAAGCCTATGTATGAAATGTGGAGAAAAAGGGCATAAAAGGAAGGAATGCCGAAACACACCAAGGTGTTGTATTTGCTTTGCGAAGTCGGGAAAATCCCTGCAACACCTCCCGGGATCGCGGGGCTGTGAGTTGAGCGTGCGAAAGGCAACATGAAGATATTGCAGCTGAATATGCACAGAGGGAAGGTGGCTTCTTCTCTGTTATCGCAAATAGTCAGAGAACAGGAAGTTGACGTAGCTATCATAAGCGAACAATATGCGCCGAAGAATAGTGGATTCTGGCTGGGTGATGAAACATCTACGGCAGCTATATGGATAACGGATAACCAGGGTCCTCGACCGAGGAGATCAGGCAGGGGAGATTGTTTCACCTGGGTACAGTTTGATGAGATCACTCTAATGAGTTGTTATTTGACTCCCAATGATGACGTGGGAACATTTGAGGAGAAATTGGCCAGAATCGAAGACGCAATAGCGCAGATTGGCGGCAATCTCATAGTGGCAGGAGACTTTAACTCTAGAGCAGTAGAGTGGGGAATGCGGAACACCAACCCAAGGGGCAGGCGAATTGTGGAGATGGCAGCTCGAACCGGACTAGTCTTCGCGAACGAGGGGAGCGTAGCCACCTTCAGACGACCAGGCTGCGAGGGCACCATTCCGGATATCACTATGGTCTCGGAGGGCATGTATCACAGAGTCGAGGACTGGAAGGTCCTGGAAATATACACGGGCAGTGATCACCAGTACATATCGTACACCTTTGCTTCAAGGAATAGAGTTGAGGAGGACAATCACAACACGAACAGTCGAAGATGGGATGCACGGAAATTGAATGCTAATCGGCTAATCTTGGAAGTGGACAGACTGTGTAGCAGAGTGGAACTCTCGGACAACGCGAGGACAAGAGTAGAACAAACAATGGAGATAATAAGACGCGGATGTAAAAAGGCAATGCCCTTGCTGAGACCCCCGAATATCAGAAAGAAAGCAGTGTACTGGTGGGACGATAATATCGCAGCACTCAGGCGAGAGTGCCTACGTCTACGGCGAAGGTACACGAGAGCCAGACCCGATGGACCAGCCGTTGAGGAAATGCGGATATATAAGGAAGCAAAGAAGTCTCTGAAAAAGGCTATAACGCGCAAAAAGTTTCAGGCATTCCAAGAACTACGCGAAGACGTAAACTTAAACCCGTACGGACTTGGATACAAGATTGTAATGGGCAAACTCAACAAAAGGAAACCAATGGAGATTATGGATGAGCGAGTAATGAGAAATATAGTGGATACACTATTCCCCACTCACGAACCGGCGAACGAACGGCGACAGAACATGTCCAATACGGAATTTTTACCATTTTCCACAGAGGAGCTGAAAGCAGCGGCGGTCGGATTAAAACCCGGTAAGGCACCAGGGCCCGACGGCATCCCGCCTGAGGTAATACGGGAGATTGCCAGTCAAAGACCGGAACTCCTACTGAGAATGTACAACGCGTGCCTAAGGGAGTGTATTTTCCCCGAAATATGGAAGAAACAACGGCTGGTCTTAATAAGCAAGGGAAAGGGCGATCCGGAGGACCCATCCGCGTACAGGCCACTGTGCATGCTGGATACGACGGGAAAACTGCTCGAGAGGCTTTTGAAGCCACGGCTTACTGCGGCTATTGAGAATAGTGGCGGATTGTCTGCCAGACAATATGGATTTCGACCCGGTCGGTCTACCATTGACGCCTTGAGAGAGGTGACAGAAGCGGCGATGGTCACACAACGTGGGAATAGCTCTACGAGGCCAGTGCTACTGCTTGCGACTTTGGATATTAGAAACGCGTTTAATAGTCTAAGATGGAGCGATGTATTAAATGCTTTGGAATACAATTTCTCGGTACCAAACTACATTCTGGCCATGATAAGTAGTTATTTGAGTAACAGACAGCTGTTGTATAACACAAGCTCGGGACCAAGGGTGAAACATATAACATCAGGAGCGGCACAGGGATCTATCCTTGGCCCTGACCTATGGAACGTCAACTACGATGGAATTCTAAGAGAGGATATGCCAGATGGAACTTTTTTGGTGGGATATGCAGATGATATTGCTGCCGTCATCACGGCCAGGAATACGGAAGAGGCGCAGAGAAAACTGAGACGTGTCATGCTAAGAACGGAAAGATGGTTGGAATCCCACGGCCTAGACCTGGCCAAGCACAAAACAGAATTACTGCTGATCACTAGTCGCCGTATCCCCTTACAGGTGGACATGAGTATTGGAAGCGAGGTAATTAGGACCAAGAGCTCGGTAAGATACCTGGGAATAAGGCTGGACCCCAGGCTAAAATTTTCATACCAGATTCAGTACTCGGCTGACAAAGCCCGGAAGATCGTCGGGCAGCTCAGCAGATTAATGGCGAATATTGGAGGCCCGCTACCGGCGAGACGGAGACTCCTGATGGATGTTGGAAGCAACATTATGCTCTATGGGAGCGAAATCTGGGCCGAAACGCTAGGGGTTGAAAAACGGGCGAACTTACTTCTAGCGGTACAGAGAACGGGTGCACTACGTATCGCGTCGGCATATCGTACGGTGTCCGCCCCAGCCGTACTTGTGATAGCAGGTACAATCCCTGTCGATCTACTGGCAGCAGAGCGGATGAAGATTTATAAGGCGAAATCGGCTGGAAACCACATAACCGGTCACTTCAGGGAAAACACAATTTCAGAATGGCAACGACGATGGAACAGCGAGGATAGAGGAAGGTGGACGGCGAGACTCATCCCGGAAATAAAGCCATGGATCTGTCGGAAATTCGGAGAAGTAAATTTTTATGTTACACAGATGCTATCGGGCCACGGATATTTTAGGAAATATCTCAACAGAATGGGCAAGACCACCTCGCCTTATTGCCTTTACGAAGAAGAGGAGGTAGTAGATGACGCGGAACACACTATCTTCAAATGTGCACGCTGGCAGAGCTATCGCTCTGCACTGACGTCGATGATCGGGACGATAACGGCCGCTAACATTGTCGGGGTTATGATTGCGAGCAGAGAGAATTGGGCCTCAGTGGCGAATTATGTGGAGCGCATTCTGAGACTGAAGAAGAGAGATCTGGAGGCCGCGGAGCAGGCGGGCACGCCGGCATAGATGGCACCAGCTCACGTGTCAAACGAGGTCCCAGTCGGGAGCTTGGACGGAAGGAATAGTGGAGACAATTAGAAGTCTCCCCAACCTTCATTACGCAGTCCGGACGCGGATGTGAGCATGAAGGCGGCCAAAGGGCCAAAAAGGACTCCACTCCGAAGTAATACCACCGTAGTTCCGGAGTGGACACAACAGTCCACGGTACGAGGGGGGGATTTAGTGGGTGAGGGCCCCACACACGGAGGACGTGACGACTTCCTCTATGGTGCGGTTAGGTACATTTGCCCCTCCTCGGCGTAAAAAAAAAAAAAAAAAAAAAAAAAAAAAAAAAAAAAAAAAAAAAAAAAAAAAAAAACTAGCAGGCTATACCAGCTAATACAGCTGGAATAGCAGGCTATACCAGCTTTATTAGCTGTACTAGCAGGCTATACCAGCTAATACAGCTGTACTAGCAGGCTATACCAGCTTTATTAGCTGTACCAGCAGGCTATACCAGCTAATAAAGCCTGCTAGTATCAACTTAATAAACAAATTATCTGTTGAATTACATCTACCTGGTTATCAGTCAGTGGTATAGACCAGGTGCAAAACTTCAAAACGGTTAACAAGAGGAGGCAAAGGGATAAATTAATTGAATGAAGTTTGTAGAGAACTCGAAATAGTATATTCAATATTATATATATATATATATATATATATATATATATATCCAAGACATCAAGCAGAATCAAGAATAAATCAGATCATGAACAGATACAAAGCAGATCGATATCAGATACAAAGCAGATCGAAACCAGATATAAAGCAGATCAAGACCAGATATAAAGCAGATCGAGATCAGGTGCAAAGCAGATCGAGATCAAATATAAAGCAAAGGAAAAATGAATAAATATTAAACTGAATCAAAATTTGAAATGAAACAACAAAAAAAGATGTTTTTGAGGTATCACGGGAGGTATTGTTCAATATTCTAATAGATATTCAATAGCTAATAATAATTATGATTCCAATAAGGAATCAAATTATATAATATTAACATTTAAAAAAAAAAAAAATATTCAAAATTTTTAATTCTCTCCGTCTTTTGCAACAAATTTCAAATGCATTTATTAATAGCACATGTATTTATGTTTTGTACTTATGTATTTTGTTATGCGTTTAAGAAATTCCGGGCAACATGAAACCTCAGACAAATGTAATGCAAAAAAAAAAAAAAACTTGAAAGTGGTTCAAGGTTTTTGTTAAATATTTAAAGTAAAAGAATTTAAAGAAAACAAAAACTATAGCAAAACTTGAAACTTAATCAGAATTTCAAGGTTTTTCTTTTATCATAATTTGAATTAATGTTAAAATCAAAAATAAGGAAAAATGTATAAATCCAGCCGAAATAACGGAAAAAAAGTTAAAACTGTACATAGCGTACTATTAGCAAATATTATAAGACATAAAAATATTTATTGTTTTTACTTATGATAAACGTATACTAAAATACCTAAACATTTAATACTTGTCAATGTAAATATGATTGTGATTTTTAAACAAGATAAAATGAACTATATATATATATATATATATATATATAATGATCATGATATTGGCGATATGTCATATAATCAATTTGTAGATATATGTAATAGATGTTGGAAAAATAAATATACAGTGCTGTTCAATAAAATAGATTTACCATGATCTAACATCACAATCAAATCTATACTTGCAATTAATTAAAGAAGAGTGTTACTTCAAATTTTTGATATGTAACGGAATTATATTCATAAGAGGTCAGTACACAAAGTGCAGTTACTTTTTTACATATACTCCTTTGCACAAGAGATTCAGATATAGTAAATCTTTCAGAGAGTAAGTTTAATCTATTCTTTTTTTTTTTTTTTTTTTTTTTTTGATGAGCAGTGTAGATTTCTTATCCTTAGAAAAGATGATGAAATAAATAAAAGAATATATCGTAAGGGATTTGATAATTTTAAATAAAATATAAAATGAATTATAAACAGATAGTGATCAGATGTAAAGCTTATAGTTAGCAGATCGTGAGCTGATCATAAGCAGATAGTGACCAGATCGAGACCAGATACAAAGCAGATAGTGACCAGATCGTAAGCAGATAGTGAGCAGATCGTATGCAGATCATTACAGACAAATAAATATGAATAATAATAATAACTTATTAAAGTATATCATAAAAGCCAGAGCAATATTAAAAAATATTAAATTAAATATGTAATACGGATAGGGTAAATATATTAGAAGATATATATCAACCTATAATAAAAACTTAAAAAATCATATAATTGAAAAAACTTCAAAATAACAATAAGAAAAAACTTAAATAAGTACACATTAGTAAATGATGATATAGTCGCAACATTTCGAGATGATAATATAATTTTTGAGACTATTAATAATTCAGCTTAAAAATAAAGAAAGATAATCAAATCATTCCCTATTCCAATTATAATAGTATTTAAGATGATATCTGTTACATGTTAACCTTTGATATACCTTATTATGAATATGAAAATGCTATTGAAAGAACTAGCAGAGGGGGTTGGGTACAATATATAACATAATCACAACTTTTTTCTTATGCAGCTGTTCAACTTACGTAATTGTAATCTAACCATAATTTTATATAAAGATAATCTAAATATAAAGGTTTGTGAAAATCATAATAATTTTAATCATACATATGCTGAAAAGAATGTAATTTTACTTAGAAATTTTGTTAAAAAGAGAAAACATTACAGTTTCAGCTTTGGATGGACGAGATCTTCGAGGAAGAACTATTGAAGGCGACAACGTTCTTCAAATTCAAGAAAACAACCAAATGTTTCAAACAATGGTTTGAAACACTTGTAAGAAAATATTTCACTCAAAATAATTGTAGACTGGAATGGAGGGGAGACCGCTGGATCGACGTCTTCCTCGACGACAATATCACATGTTGTGGAACGGTGTGAATTGAAGAGGACGGGGTCCTCATCAACGAGGGAAAAACTTTATACTGTTCAAAAATTTTACTTCATCTGACATTGAATAAAACTAATAAATAATCATTTTTTTTTTTTTTGTTATTATTTATTTTTATATATATATATATATATACATAGGAAACATCTTTTTTCAGATTTCTTTTTCAGGAAAAAAAAGCTGATTATAAATCAAAAAACATATTATTAAAAAAAAAAAATAAAAAAAATTATTAAATAAAAATATTAACATTATTAAATAACAAAAAAAAAAAAAAATATTATTAAAAAACAAACAAAGGATATAAAAAATAAAATAAAAAAGTAAATAAAAGAACATTATTAAAAAATAAAAAAACATTATTAAAAAAAATATATAAAAATAAAATCAAAAACAAAAATAAAAATTAACAAAAAAATGTATTTATTAATAGTATATGTAATTATGCTTTGGACTTATGCATCTTGCCACGCGTATAGAAAATTCGAGGAAACATGAAACTTCAGTCAAATTTTAATGTAAATAAACTTGAAAGTGATTCAAGGTTGTTGTTAAATATTTAAAGTAAAAGAATTTAATGAAAATAAAAACTATAGAAAAACTTGAAACTTAATCAGAATTTCAAGGTTTTTCTTTTATCATAATTTTGAATTAATGTTAAAATCAAAAATAAGGAAAAATGTATAAATCCAGCAGAAATAAAAACAAATAAAAAATTATATGAAGAAATAGAATTAGAGTTGATAGTGCGATCGTTTTAAACTGATAAGAAAGGGTAGGTTGGTTGTGTGATTGTGTTTTTATTTTTTGTGTGATATAATGTTAGAGAAAATAGAAAAGAAATACAAAAGAAATGGAAAAGAAATATAAATATATATATATATATATATTTATATATAATTAATTTACATTACTGGAATTGTCCGAATATGAAAACTTTGTATAAAAATAATCCAAATATAAAGATTTGTGCTGAAAAGAATGTATGTAATTATACTTAAAAATTTTGTTAAAAAGAGATCACATTGTTAATCAATAAAACCTTTAAAGTTGTTAATTTTATTTTCAGTTGATCCTTACTCTTTATAAATATAAAGTATAACAAAAAAATTTTCACTCAAAAATGATTAAGCTGATAAACACATAGCTTCATTTATGAAATTTATAAATGAATTTAGAATTTGTAATTATATAAATCATTCATTTATATGTGTTAATAATATCATACATAGATCTAACTGTAAAAATACTTATTCACAATTTTTTTACGAGATGATAAAATAGGTTTTGAGATTATTAACAAATCAGGTAAAAAATAAAGAAAGATAATCAAATCATTTCCTCTTCCAATTATAATAGTGTTGAAGATGATATCTGTTACACATGTTAACTTTTGATATGTCTTATTCTGAATATGAAAACGCTATTGAACTAGTATAGGGCGTTGGGTTTAATATATAATATAGTCACTTTTATATACAATACTTAAGCGTTATAAGCATATATATTTTAAAATTTGAATCTGTAAAATCTGAAAAAAAATAAATATCTATTAATATTTTCAAAAAATAAAACAAAATCTTTTGTTTTATAATTCATTATTTATTAAATATGTATAGTTTTTATAAACATATTCTTAAATTTGAAAAAATATAATTTGTTTATTATAAATCATCATTATTATCATCATCACTGTCCATAGTAAGTGAGATCAATTAACATAGGGCACATTATATTAGACGGAGGAACTTTATCTATAATATAACAATCCCCCACCTTTTTTATGATATGTATGTTGTTAATTTCTTGTCGGCAGAGGGGACACGATAACTTGTTCCACCTTCTTAAACAATCATGGCATAAGTAGTGTGTACATCCGAGGAATACGAGATCCTTTCCATGTAAATAGTTGAAACAAATTTCACATTTGTAACGACTTTTGTGAAGGACCTCTAACGGAGAATCGGGAATACTATCCTCTTCTTCCTGCTCTTCTAAAAATTGTAGCATTTTTGTCTCTATCTCCTCCTTCTTTTGTTGTAGTTTTTTGAGCTTCTCATCTATTTCCTTTTGTTTAGCGATATATGAGGTGTATTTCCTCTGTATCCTCTCGATTTCGTTTAAACGTCTAGACATTAGAGCGGAAAACCTCTCCTTTGCTGTAGTCGCCGGTGTGATTGATGGTGACGATGTTGTTGTCGATGATGATGATGTTGAAGGTGCTGATGGTGGTGGTGTTGTTGATAAGGTTATCACTTGATAAGGAAACCATTGGGTTTCCTCATCATCAACACTAAATAAATTTAACGACATTTCTTGACGTATTTTTATGTTTCAATTATAATTTGTAATGAAAAATTAATACTCTATCATACTCTATTTATATAAATTTATTTTTAAATTCCTAATGAAAAAATTATATTTAAAATATAATTTTTGATTATTTAGCTTAAAATTACATTTCATATTTTACATTTTCTTAAATGCATGTGTATACATAATTTAGGTGATATGATTTTAATTATGGGAAAATGCTGATTAATTATTTGAAAAATATTGGTTTTCTTTATGTTAAAATTATGATTAATTACTTTGTATTGCGAAATGTAGCGGAAATCTGATATTGAATTACTGTCTGACTATATTTATGCGATTTAAAAATGCTTTGAATTTATCAGATTCATTTCAATATTATAATGAAAAATATACCATATATTTTGATCTACACGCGTTAGACAGTACGTAACTTGATATGCATTTAACATTGAATAAACTGTGTGAAAAAGTTTTTAATTTTTAATAAATGCACTATTATAACAAATAAAAGAACCAATTAAACATTTTATTTTTTAATTTCAACATTAATCACACCTATATGCAAAGCGTATGTGTATACAATAGATCGAACACATATAATTCTGCAACAAACTATTAAGAAAACCGTACTTTAAAATCCCTTATCAAAATTATATTTTTTCAATAAAAAAAATCAAATAAAAAATAAAATAAAGAATACAGTCTTTTACGATTATGCATGTTCCCAAATATGGAAAAAGGAATTCGGTAGATCAAATATCACAACGAAAAATATATGAAATATTTTTTTTGTTTACACGCGCCAGACAGTGTGTAACTTGATATGCGTTTTTTAGTGAATAAACTGTGAGAATATGTTTTTAATTTTTAATAAATGCATTTTTATAACAATTAAAAGAACTAATTAAACATTCTTTTAATTTCAACATTAATCACACCTACATGCAAAGCGTATACAATAGATCGATCGCACACAATTCTGCAACGATTTAATTATTTTAAAGCTATGCATGCTCCCAAATGTTAACACACACGCACATCCCCAGCAAAAAACAGAACTTCTATCTAAACAACAACAATTAAAAACAAAAACAACAACACGTATAACTATATTTCTATTTTTTCAGCATTAAATAATATAAAAAAATAAATAAAAAACTGTAATATGAAACCTCTTTAAATTTGTTTAAAGTAAAAATATGTTGCTCCCAAATTTGTATGGAAAATTTGCCCCCAAAACCCCATACAAAAAACTATGAGCATGCTCCCAAATTTGTATGGAAAAAGTGGCCCCGAAACCCCATAAACATACTACTCAATAATTAGGAATTAAATAATTATAAAAGTAACTAAATTTATACATACTTTTTGGTTAGAAAACCACTAGAAAATTTTACTTCTTTTTAAGTTTTAACTTTAACAAAATTTCCTCTGGATACTGCCAACTTTATGGTCTGGAATTTTCTTGAAGAATAAAATAACAGTACAAATTGGCTGCTTAAATAAGCTACTTTAGAACAACTTTTTTCTACTTTCGTTAAATATAAACAAATACAATAAAAAAATTCTATGATTTAAATTAAGCGTTGCCAGACCGATCAACTAAAGTTAGGGTTTTTGGTAGTGGCGTTAACATTCCCCCCGCAGTATGGCAAGAAGCCTCTTCGCCGCCAGACTCCTCTTGATGAGCAACTTCCAAAATAGCCAATTTAGCTGCAGGCCTTTCAAGCACACCATGTTGGGTAAGTACCTTTGCACTACGTACTTGACCGTCACTTGCCAATCTAACTTCTACGACTTTACCACGTAACCACACATTTCGAGGAACTGTTGGGTCCACAATAACCACTAAGTCCCCCTGACATAAAGGTTTTGGTCGGCCATGCCACTTTGACCTACAAGTTAAAGATGACAAATATTGGGTCAGCCACCTTTTCCAAAAAATATTTGCATATTGTTGTGAAGCAAGCCAACGCTGTTTTAGTAATATGCCACTATCGTCGCAAGTCGTCATAGGTTTTAGTCCTGAAGAAGAACCTACTAGGAAGTGGTTTGGAGTTAATGCCTCACCAGATTCGGCATCCACAGGAACATAGGTTAAGGGCCTTGAATTTATAACGTTCTCTACTTCTAATAGCATACTTTGCAAAAGCTCATCGCTTGGTGACCTTGAAGGCATTATTTGGTACAATATTGTTTTTATTGAGCGTACTAGACGCTCCCAGGCACCACCCATGTGGGGTGATGCAGGCGGATTAAATTTCCATTTTGTTGTGGTGGTAGTGAATGATTTAACCAGCTCATCTTTATCGACATCAGCCAATGCTATACGAAGTTCGCGTTCAGCACCGACAAAATTTGTGCCGTTATCGCTGTAGAATTCATGGGGAATTCCGCGACGTGCCATAAAGTTACGAATGGCTAAAATACAGGAGCTAGTTGTTAATGAATGTGCCACCTCTATATGGACTGCTCTGATAGTTAGGCAAGTGAATAGACACCCATAGCGTTTTTCTTTATGCCTATTTACAACGACGGTAATAGGCCCGAAAAAGTCGATCCCAGTATATGTGAATGGTGCAACATTAGAAGCTACACGAGCAAACGGCAATGCAGCCATTTGAGGGTTGTGAGGTACTGCCTTCTTAATTTTGCACATTTGACAGGAACGAACTACAGATTTGTATGTTGCACGAAGTCTAGAAATATTAAATTTTTGTCTAACTTCATTGATGACAGTCTCGTGATTCATATGATGATAATTGCAATGGTAGTGCATCAAAATAAGCTTCGTAATTTGACTCTTTCTAGGCAAAATTATTGGACGCTTTTGATCAAATGGAATATCTGCTTTGTCGATTCTGCCATGCACACGCAAAATACCATCTTGCAAGTATGGAGTTTTGTTGTAAATATCACTGGATTTATGTATGACCAGGTTAGAATTTAATAAGGAAATTTCGGAAGAATATTTTTCACGCTGTGCCTGTTTATATAAAATATTTTCAGCGCTTTGTAGTTCTTCTTGGGTTAATTGACCATTTTGTTTTTTAATTAACCGACAATTATGCACGAATCGAAGAACGTAGGCCACAGCTCGAACCAGTCGATTCCACTTTGAAAATCTGCGGATGTCAAAGATCGGCTCAAATTTCGTCATATTGAATGCATGGTGCACACGCTCCTCTTCCGTAGAGGCCGATGTCGGAACTCCTTGCGGCCATTCATTTTCTGGGAGACGTAAAAATTCAGGTCCTTCAAACCATCTAGAGGAATTCGTTACTTTTGGAATTTTGAACCATTTGGTAGCTTCATCGGCTACATTTTGTTTACTTGCTATCCACCTCCAGTCCTTGATTGATGACAGCTCCAAAATCTCTGTAATGCGAAATGCAACGAATTGGTTGTACTTACGGTGATCGGAATTCAGCCAACTTAACACCGTTTTGGAATCGGTCCAAAAATATTTTTCATTAATTTTTATATCATGATTATCTGACACATATTTGGCAAAACGCGCCCCTATAAGGGCAGCCATTAGTTCAAGACGTGGGACGGATGTTATTTTTAAAGGGGCAACTCTAGTTTTAGCTCCAATAAGTGAGCAAATAATATCATCACCTCTTCTCAATCGAAAATAACAAACAGCTGCGTAACCGTCCTTACTTGCATCTACGAAAGTATGGAGATGAACTTCAATGTTGTGGTAGTTTTCAAAATATTTTAAATAACAACGGGGAATTTTTATGTTCTCTATTTCAGGTAAAATGTTGATCCACTTTGTCCATTTGTTGGTTAATTCGGGAGGAATCTTTTCATCCCAATCTATTTTTGATCGCCAAACATCTTGCATAAGTATTTTGACATACATAACAATATGTCCTATTAGACCAAGGGGGTCATAGATTGACATTACTAATCGCAACATTTCTCTTTTTGTTGGTATTTTTTGAACAGAAAAAATGTTGCACTCTCTTAACCAAGGGGATATTTTAAAAGTAATAGCATCTTCTTGATGCTCCCAAAAAATACCTAAAACCTTTTCAATTTGCTTCTCATCTTTCGAGTTTAAGCATTTAGAATTAGAAATTGGTTTTGAACAAATGGATTTAAGTACTGACTTATCGTTAGAAATCCAATTTCTAATATTAAATCCAGCTTTACGATGAACATATGTAATATCAGTTACAATTTGTATAGCCTCTTTTGGATTATCAACGGATATAAGGAGATCGTCAACGTAATGATTTTCTTTAATTGATTTTGCAGCCAGCGGAAATTCGTTTTGGAATTTGCTCGCGTTAAGATTTTTTATGTATTGGCTAATGCTAGGGGCACATGTAGCTCCAAATATCATTACATTCATCACAAACACATCGGGAGGCTTTTCGTCCATACAGTCACGCCAAAGAAAACGTTGAACATCACAATCTTCAGGCCGAATATGCACCTGGTGGAACATTTCCTCAATGTCACCGCAAACAGCCACAGATTTCTGCCTAAATTTAAAGAGTATCGAAGGCAAAGAGGCCAAGTAATCAGGCCCTTTCAATAAATAGGAATTCAGAGACATACCATTTGATGTGGCAGCTGCATCCCAAACAATTCTCGTTTTATTTGGTTTGTTCTTATTGAAGACTGCGAAAATTGGAAGGTACCAAATTTTACCATCACTACGCTCAATTTCATGAGAATCTAGTTTTCGAATGTAATTCTTTTCTAAATATTTAGAAATAGTTTGTCTAAAAACATTAAGAAGTTCGGAATTTTGACGCAATTTTTTCTCAAGACAAACTAGTCGTTTAAGTGCCATCTGATAACTATCAGGCATTTCCACTAAATCAAACTTCCACAGAAGGGGGACCTCGTAGTGCCCACATGGCTTATATTTTGTATATTTTTCCAATAAATCTAATGCACGAGCTTCGCTTTCAGCTACGATTGGATTTTTAACACTTACCCCCACACTATCTAATGAGTAAAAGCTTCTAACTAACTCATCTAATTCATTTACTCTTGCAGAGCAATCACATACATGAAAATTGTAGTTAGTACTTGCCGTTTTATTTGCTGCAACAGCGCCGTAAATAAACCATCCAAGTTTTGTGCAAACGGCAACAGGTTCCTGTGGTGATCCCTCACGGATTTTGTTTGAGACCCCAAGATCGAAATGATTCAATCCTATCAATATTTGTGGCGCAGCATCACTATAACTCTCTATAGGAAGATTTCGCAAGTGGCGATAGCGCTCCGATAATGTTTTATAATCCAGTGACTGAGCAGGCAAATTTAATGATTTCACAGTGGAAACATCAATGGATACATGTTTTTTATTACCACCTGAAATATTTATTCTAAGTTTTTTGGAATTTTGTTCACTTCTTTCCATACCTCCCGTCCACCGCAAACATAAGGGGTTTGGTACTCCATCGATTTCTAATTCATTTGCTAACGACTCATCCATCAAACTTATAGATGATCCCTCGTCAATAAAGGCAAATGTATTGACTGTTTTATTATTGTTTCCAAAAATTTTAATTGGAATTATTTTAAATAGAACATTTTTAATTTCTCCACTATGAGAATTATTTACTGCTTTATTTGTCAAATTATTGTTTTCACTTTTACTTTCGATTGAAGTTTCTTTTGTTTTATTTAGCGGTGTAGAATATCGGTGTAATGACGGGTGGTGAAAATATTCGCACCCTTCCTTACCGCACTTCTTTTTTTTATTGCAGTCTCCGCTATGTTTAGACAAGCAGAACTTACACAATTTGTATTTTCTTACTGCATTCCATTTCTCACCACGATCCATAGATAAATATGTTGGGCAGTTAGCGACTGCGCTGCAACTATTGTTGTTATTACACACAATGCATTTGCGCTCACTATGGGAATGTATAAAAGCTCTCTTGTTTGTTATTGTTGCATTTGATTTATTTATCGTCCTTTCTTTGTTCCACTTGTTCGTATGTTGATCAAGAATTATACTGCTAGCTGTTATACCAACATTAAAAAACCACTTGTCAAATTCGAACAAATTTGGTTTTTTATTTTGGTTTATCAGCTGTATTTTTTGTGATGCCCACTGCATTTGATACGAGGGTGGAAGTTTTTGCATTATGTCAAATAGAAGTGATGAATTATTTAATTCATCAAGCATATCACTAGCAGTAATTGTGGATATCAAACTGCGAACTTCAATCGATAAAGAGGTAAGTGTTTTAAGGTTATTCTCTTCTACTTTTGGAAAAGAATTAATTCTATTTTTTATTGAATTTATTATCTTTTCAGGTTGGCCATACAATATACGGAGAACTTGGAGAACAATGCTTACATTAGAGGGATGGATTAACATCTGTTGGACACTATGAAGTGCTTCTCCTTTTAAGGCCTTTTGAAGGCGAATGAGGTTTTCGGCATCGGTAAATGCACAGGCTGTGGTGGACCACTCATAGGTCGAAATAAATACCGGCCAATCTTCTGGATGACCTGAAAATTCGGGGAGCTCTTTTGGGAGAGATTGGCGAGAATTAATTTGGTTCTGCAGCACTGTAGGTGCTGATGTTAAATGTGTTGGCGGACAAGGGGCTGCCGTTGTTTGTGCATGTTGAGGGAAATGCAATGTAGACGGCGTAGGATGAGATTCAATAAATTGTTGTGGAACCGAATTAAATAAATTTTGTGCGTTATTATTTGTATAGTGGGATGAAAATACGCTGCTGACGGGATAAGTATACACTGGAGGTACTGTAGGCTGCGTTCGTTGTTGATAGCCACTATGGGTGGAAATGGTCGTAGTACAATTTGGTACTGCGACCATGGTTGATGACGAATTAATTGCAGCCGAGGTAACTGTCGGTGGGACAAATCCAACTGAGTTTTGTGGCATCGTATTTAAGCCATTACAAATGAGTGTTGATTGACTTGTTTTTGGCACGAAATTACTTGGCATTGAAGATGAATTTTTGTTGTCTGTTTGATTCGACAAATTAGGTGTTTGCAAGTTTGTAGGGTGATTAACATTAGAAACAGTAGGTTGTTCGGTGTTATTAGGGGATTCATTTGAAACCAACCAATCACGGCCGGATTGAGAAATATCATCTGAGATATCGGTGAGGTCCTCAGCTTCTTCAAGAAGCTTATATTTATCATCCAAATACTGCTTGTTCAATTTGCGTTCTTCTTCAAGCTTTTGAAGTTTTAAATCTAATTTTCGAGATTGCGAAGCATGAGAACGATTCGAGCAATGACTTGAAGTACTTGGCGCAGGTGAAGTTGACCTTACGGTAAAACACTGAGGGCATTTGAAGGTTATGTTGTTGTCTGCGACATTAACGCAATTTTTGTGAAAAATTTTGTGGCAATCGACGCAGGTGACTACATTTTTGTCAGGGGGTTTGTGGCAAAGCGAACATTCTTGGTTAGACTGTTCATTTAGCGTTTGACTTTCGTAGTGTGGTAAAGACATTTCTACTTACTGCGAGATTGGCAAGTTGTTAGGGCAGAGGTGGTCCAGAAAAATGATGAGAACAAAAAGAATTTTAAAAATGTTCGAGGCACGCCAGCCTAGGGTAACTTCTAGCGATTTTCAATTGGATTTTGAATAAAATACAAAAGCTTCAATATTCAAATTTATTTCGCTAATGTATTTATATTAAAATTCCTAAATAAATAACAATAATTAGGAATTAAATAATTATAAAAGTAACTAAATTTATACATACTTTTTGGTTAGAAAACCACTAGAAAATTTTACTTCTTTTTAAGTTTTAACTTTAACAAAATTTCCTCTGGATACTGCCAACTTTATGGTCTGGAATTTTCTTGAAGAATAAAATAACAGTACAAATTGGCTGCTTAAATAAGCTACTTTAGAACAACTTTTTTCTACTTTCGTTAAATATAAACAAATACAATAAAAAAATTCTATGATTTAAATTAAGCGTTGCCAGACCGATCAACTAAAGTTAGGGTTTTTGGTAGTGGCGTTAACAACGACTATTATACTACACGACTATTATTATTTAAATAATAACTACGCCAATTTTTATACAATTTTCAATCAAATAATGACTCAATCTCTTCACAAGAGCACAGACTTATCCTACATTTTTTTATTTAACTTGCTGCTATGAAGGGACAAACTTGAAAAATTATAAAAAATAATTCGAATTTTCTGTTAAATCTCATAGCATATTAGGTCGAATAATAGATATATGTAAACGGTTATAAAGGTCCACATCTCCCCTTTCCAACCAGATTTAAATTTTGTAAATGATATGAAATGTGGTGCTCTTGAGCATCGCTGTGTTTTGTGACTAATTCGCATATATCTGCGACTTAATGAAACCTTACAAGAAAATGTCTAAAGGGGTCAAATAGCACGGCTTTAGCGGCTGCTTCATATTATCTCAGTATGAGATGACCATGCCCTCAAATAGCTCGTGCAGAATCACTGATGTGTTTAAGAATGACAGATTTTATGATTACCATCAGTTAGGATACTCCTACTTTAAAAAGCTGGTACGATAGACAATTCCAACGAATTCTTATTTGAGATTGTTGGTATTCATCTGTAGATAGGCGAGCAAATGATTTTACACAAACTGTACTCAAGAAGAGATAGAAAACGAAACTATTTGCATTGGGACCTGATAGATCTGATTTGCTTTGGACATACACAGAATAAAATAAAAGTGCTTTAAACCTAATTAGGTTGCAGTTAAAATAACAAGAGGCTAGTAATAACTCATAACAATTTCCACTGAAACTGAATATTAGTAAAGAAAATTACAACACAAAATAGCTCTTCAGTTTTTGACCTCAAACGGGCGATTTTTGAGCACCCAAAATTTATTGACAGCCAGTATTTAGAGATAATGACAGAATAGGTACAATCGTTGTTACAACCTAGATTTGATAGGACTCACGTGAGTAGTGGTATTCAATCTGACCTAATTGGATAGATTTTAATTCCATTTCATTGAAACATTTTAAGGTACTGCATAGCTCTGAAGTCGATATGAGATTAAAATTGGGAACATTCGTTAAGCTTACAGTATGACACAATGTGTTCATGTACATATGTATGATACATTATATTACAGAAGCTTGTGTTTTTTTTTTTGTATTTTTTATAAACACAAATGTATGTGTATTATATATGTATATGTACATGGTTGAGTAGATATGTATGTATGTATAGATGTGCAGTTAAATATAAAGCTGTATTTATGTGAGTATTAGTGTTATTGTGAACTTGGGAAAAATGTTTATGATAACATGAAAGTCCACTTTGCCATGTAAGGTTTGTTGCTGTCTGTCTGTCTGTCTGTGCAGCTATCCTTTCATCTCTGTTAATACGGAAGAAATGCTGGAAGCTGATTGAGTACAAATGTAAGGCCGATAAATGATGATGCCTATGGTGATGACGAAGATGATAATGATGATGACATAGACATGATATGAATGTCATTTTGATATTGAAAGTGAAAGCCAGAATCAATAAAATGATTTGAAATTAATTATTTGATGGCAATGGTTGTGGTGCAAAATGTGACACACAGACTGCCAGACAAATAACAATAGAATGAAATCGAATGATATGAAACTGTGAAGGTGATAAATTTTTTAAATACAATTATACGAGTAACAACAAAAGACTATACGAGTACATAGTTATTATCGCCAATACATAAAATAGATTCCTACCATAATCATGATTAAATAGTGAATGAATATGAGTGATATGGTTGGGATACAGTGTTCAGTATGGAAATTTTACTTACCAGTGGCTCATTGCTTTTAACCAGTTGCACAATTTTTATGGTTTCCTCATCCTCATCCATTTCAATAGGCAATTCTGGTAGATGTGGATAAAAATCTTTTTGTGCAATACAATCATGAGCATAAAGAAGACTCTAATGGCCAATAACATATTGAAAGAGAAACATATAGATAAACATTATATTATATGTCTGTATGGATGTATTTTACATACTTTTTAGGTATAGATAGTCAAAATAAATGTTTTTAAATCTTTAAGTGAAATTGATATTTACTTGTAAATGCGGTTTCTGCAATAAATGAAATGCCTCGCGACACTCATCACTTAAGTGGCAACGCTGTGACAATTGTTCCAATACCTCATACAGTATCTGTAGAAACAAAATTAATTCATTATATTCAAGAAATCATATAGACTCTGCAACTTACCATCGCTGAGGTTGAGAGTATCGGTGCGAGACGGTCATCTCTCCCCACTTTGGCCACTTTACTATGAACATTGACCAGGGCATTGAGTTCTTTCGATTCGAGCAAAGCTTTTAAAAAATCAATTTCTTGATCATTTGAAAGGCTATCAGCATCCTTAAGAGACGTTATAAGTTTTGAAAGTGCTTTAAAAGGAAAAATCACACACATTTTAGTTATATTCCCATTCTGTCATTATCAATAGAAATATCAATTTACCCGGATCAAAAGTTGTGTCATTTGACGCCATTACTTCAGCTGTCATAATTCATATAACTAACGGCAGGATAATGTTGATATATTCTGAGTTTTTATTTTTATTTGTATAAGTGGTCCTTAAAGAAATCTGTAAAATTGAGAAAATAAATGCAACGATTAAATTAAAAAAGAAAAGGATTTTGAAGAACGTACGGATATTTAAAAAAAAAAAAATTTTTTTTCAATAACTCGGAGAAATTTAAAAAAATTAAAATGATATATGTATGCCTGTACATAATAGATAGAAAAAAGTGACCGACATGTAGATAGGTAACGACCTAAAAAAAGTATTCACACCAGCATTTCAAAGAATACACGTTAAATATATCTTATTTTCCAAAGAGGTGAGATATTCGCTAACACGGAAACTCTATTAATTACTTTAACTTTATGAGAGCCCCAGATGATGATGAAAATATTAAGAAGATACTTTTGGAGTTAATCAGTATAGTTCTAATTACACGGTACGACAGTGAAAATATACCCGAGTAACTAAATAGTCCATGTTGTTCTGTTAGTTGAGTAGAACTCTAAAATAAATTTTTTTTATTTTTTTCGAACCCTCCAACCTTCTTTTATTTGAAAAAAACTGTTTTTTCAGACTTTACGCGCAAATTACTGTGTTACTCAAACATTTCTGAAGCAATTTTCGAAATTTAAGTCTTGATGGAACTTTAAAACGGTATACATATGGGCAATTTCGTGCCAAGTGACCCAATTTTTAAAATTGATTTCCACCAAGGTACTATTGGATAGTAGGCCAGACACAAATTTTCAGTCAAAAATCAGTCAAGAACTGCCGGAGTTAGAGGGGGGGTCAAAGTTGGACATTTTGGTCATGCAAGGTTTTTTTAAAATTGGTCCTATTGGTCCTAGCAAAGGATATTAGATAGCTATTTCTTCAATCTTTCCAAAAATAATTTTTTTAATTTAAAAAGAAATTTTTTTAAAATTTTTTTTTTCAAAATGGGCATTTTTTTTTGCTCAAAAGAAAGCTTATACAATTTCCTTTATGGCCTTTATAATCGCTTAATGGAATGCGAGTGGGGTATCTATCAAAAAATTATTTTTTAACTCAAGAATAAGAATTCATTACTTATAATAAGAAATAACAATAATAATAAAAAATTTAATAAAATTAATAAACAAATTTTGAAATTGCCAATCTTTCGTCCTTCTTATTTATTGCGGAAGTTGTTAAATTTGTAGTATTCTTTTCGTTGATTGTTGTTTTAATGTATTTCACAAGTCTGCGGCCCTGTCTAATACATTAGTATTGTTAACTTCGAATCATTTCTTAGCGTACTTTGCTGTGCATTTAGAATAGCTATCCTTCTAGACCATGTGACGTATTTTTATACAGACTTAAACTAAACCTTTAATAAGAAAGTTCCACATCAATCCAATGTTATGTTTTAATATTTATTTATTTATTAATTACAATATAATTACAAATTAACTACGAGATGAAAAACTCCGTGTAATGTAAGACCCTGGTGAGAATGACCCAAAGTTAATTCAAATTAAAAGAAAATAAAATTCATTGATTATAAGGAGAAATTGAACATTTCTAAAACATAAATTAATTTTAAAATTAATATAGAGTTATTGAATCGAGTTACGGGATAAAGCCTTGACATCAAACAACATCCTCCAAATGATTACCAATATCTGTGATAAATTACAATCCTGTGCATTCACGTGGAATCTAGATAGCTATACAAACCCAATATCTAGCAGTATCCTATACCATGCTTGTTCATTTTGTTATTCTTATGTAAATTTTGAAGTCAACGTTGTCTAGTAGTTGGGCAATTCATACGACTTTGTATCGTGTATGATCTATTAAATACAGGCAGTTGTTTGTGAACGCTCAATGCTATGCTGTATTATGTATTTCATATTCCAAATGTATTTATTTTGGCATTCACACAATGAGGATATTCACAAAGGATTTATTATGGTCATTTGGATCCGTTGACAACTTGTAGTCTTGTGC
>CM025793.1:58468454-58511062 GCA_014635995.1 Sarcophaga peregrina | reverse complement strand
GTTGTATTAAAACAATATGTAAAATATCTAATCCATTCATCCCAGTCATCTTTTTCTCCAGATATGTAGTAACGTACATATTCATTAAAAGTTCTGTGACTTCTTTCTATTGTACCTAAGGTCTGGTGATGATGTGCTGTTGATGTTAGCTTCTCTACTTTCAACAGAGTGCACAATTCGTTTAGTATAGAATTTTTATATTCCGTACCCATGTCCGTAATGAACGTCTTCATCGGTCCATAGGTAAGTATAAAATTTTCAAATATCGCTTTTGCGATCGTCTTAGCCGATTTATTTGATATTGGTATTGTTACTAAGCTCTTAGTTAAGTCACATATTAATGTGACTGCGTACTCATTTCCTTGTATTGATCTTGGAAATGGTCCGATTGTGTCTACATACACTGTATCGAACGGTTTGTTAGGAGTTTCTGTTATTATCATTGGCCTTTAACGTGTTTGGTAGTTTTCGCTATTTGGCATTTGTGACATGCTTTTACATATTTAGCTATGTCCTTTGTCATATTTTTCCAGTAGTAGTATTTTTTTTTATTTTTTCTGCGGTTTATATGCCGCAATGTCCTCCTTCGATAGGGTCATCATGATATTTCAGCATGATTTCTAGAATTTCCTTAGAATTCTTTAGATCAAGTATCTTTATTTCATTTAAAAGCGCTATTTTAATTCTATTTAGTACCTTATTGCCCATATTTTTAAATTCAACCTTTGAGATAAATTCGAAAATCTTCTCACTAGGTGCTACTTGTAATTTATTGATATTCAATTTACTGGCCGCTTTCTCGAGCCTAGAGAAAAATTGTCCTAAGTCAAATTTCTCTTTAGTAAATATATCGTTTATATTTATGCTAGCTAATATTGATTTTCCTTCTTTATGTAGCATTTATTGGGATAAATCTTTAATTTATAATATTTTCTGACGTCACTATTCTTAATTGGTACATATATTTTGGGCTCATCTAATACATCTGTTTCATTTGATCTAAGCTGATTATTTGTCCTACTACTGTCTTGTTTCTTAGTCACTGACCTTGTCGTGACTCTTAATACGCACGATATCTTTCTATTCATTTCTTTAAAATCATCTATAGTAATTCGCGATAATGCATCGGCGATATAATTGTCTTTCCCCCTAAGGTATTCCACTGTAAAATCATATTCTTCTAGATCTAGCCTCATTCTCGTTAATTTGGAACTTGGATTTTTCATTGAGAACAGATAAGAAAGAGGGTCTATGGTCAGTAACGAACTAAAAAAGTGTTTTCCATAGATATATGGCCTGAAATGTGTGATAGCCCAGTGTATGGCAGTTAATTCCTGTTCAATGGTTGCATTTATTACTTTCACCCTTTGTAAAACGTCTTTGGAAGCATAAGCTATGGGAAGTTGTTTACCCTGATGTTCTTGAGTCAAGACAGCACCGCATGCATGTTTACTTGCATCAGTTGTTATACAAAATCCTTTTGTAAAATCTGGGGTACTGTAACAGCGTTGGACTCATTAATGCTTTCTTTAAGTATCTGAACGCAAATTCACAATCTTTTGTCCATTCAAATGGCCACACCCTTTTTGACTAACCTCGTGAGGTGTCTGGAATACTCAGAAAAATTTTAATAAACCTTCGGTAATAATTACAAAAGGCTACAAACCTTTTGGCGCTATCCTCGTCTTTGGGCGTCGGGTAGTTTTCGATCACCGAATATTTACTATCGTCTGGTAAATTCGGTACACTTGTGGCCAAGATAAGTCACTTCTCTCATAAAGAATGAACATTTTTTCAGGATTTAGTTTCAAATTATATTTGCGACATAAATCAAAGACATCCTTTTAAATTCGAAAGCATATGCTTTTCAGAACAATCCCAATACTACCAAGTCATCCATATATAGGAACGCTTGGTCCGGCTTTTAAACCACTGAGAAGCAATTGTCATCATTCTCTGGAATGAATTCGGCGCTATTTTCAAGCCATAGGGTAGTCTAGTAAATCTATATGAACCAATTGGTTGTTTGAAAATGATGTGTTAAATCTCTAGAGTTTTTCTCCAATTTTATTTGGTGAAAACCTGACATTAAGTCTAAACAGGAAAAATATTTGCTCTGCCAAGTTGGTCTAGAATATCGTCAATTCTAGGCAATGGGAATTTATCCGATAACAATTTTTATTTATTTGTCTATAGTCTATCACAAGTCGCCATCTTTTCTCATTCGAACCTGGAAGTAATTTCTTTGGAACCAACAGAAATTGGACTATTGTATTCCGAAAATGATGGTTCTACTATTTTATCATCTATTAGTTTTCTAACTTGTTTGTTAATTTCATCCTTATGTGTATGTGGTATACGATAGTTTTTTTTGATGTATACTGGCTGTTTGCCACTCAATCTCACTTTTGTTCATAGAAATTGTTAGTAGATATCGTTTCTGTTTCCAAACCAAAAACGTCCTATATTCTTTGCAAATTTTCGTTAGTGTAGTTTAAATTGTTCTGGGAAACTCTTCTTCAAGATATCCATAACCTTCGATTGTCCTATTTTCAATTTTGGCTCGACTTTTCTGTAATTACATTATAGTCAGAGATGTTTTCTGTTTTAATCTTATTTTGTCTGATCGAAATTATACTGTCATTAGTATTTAAAAAACGAATAAAGCTTTGTTGGATTTAACTAAAATATTTGGTAATAAAAACGCCTTTTGTTACTTCCTGATTTGGTATCAATATTTCATTTTAAGATTTTTAAATCTAATTTGTCTTATCACTTCCGACCTTGGTGGTAGTGTTATTTTCATTATTACTATTTGTTATTGGTATGTCTACTGTATGTTGCAGATTAGAGGGTCTTAGAACAAGATAATCATTTTCTTCATTGAAATCCAAAACGCAGTTATATCTTTTCAAGAAGTCCAACCAATAATTCCATCAACAAGGTATGGGAAAACTGTTCTGAACCACTTGAAAGTAATGCGGTATTAAAAAGTTTTTAAATTTCATTTCCAAGAATATTTTTCCTATGGATTTCAAGTATCCCTGTCCTATTCCTGTTATTGTTGTAGTAATGTTTTTATTTATTTGTTGTGGTTTGCAAAAATTATTTTTTATAACTGAAATATCTGCTCCTGTGTCCACCAACAACTTTACTATGTGATTAGTATTATAATTTCCATATGTACAAAAAACCTTAGTTGAGATTGAGATTGCATATTTTATTATGTGTTGAGCTTATCTTAGGGGGGTGTCGGAGTTTTCCGAACCGTTTTCGTATGAGTTAGTTGCTCTTACGTAGTTTCTACGTCTATTGTTGAAACCTTGCCTGTTTCTGTTATTTCCTGGACTTTGTGGAGGTCTGAAGTTGTTGTTATAGTTTTGATTGGGAAAATTGTTATATTTCCTTCGATATTGATTGTTATTTCCTCTGTTGCCAGTTCGATTATATTTTTTACCCAAATATAGCAAAGTATTTTGCTGGCCAGTTGCTTCTGTACAACTGTTAACAAATTTGGTAATTGCCTCATTCATGTTGTTGAATTGGTCTGCCTCCATGATAAGTTTTTACCTTATCTATGGTACATTTTTTCGTTAATGCCTTAACGGCAACTTGTGTTGAATACTTGTTTGCCAATTCACATGATAACCCGTCTGATATACAGTATCGGACAAAACATTTGCAACTACTATAGCGATTTTATAATTAGCTCAAATAAAAGACACGGGGTAATCAAATTGTAATTCTTATATTACTTACAAGACAAAAGGAACCTCATCTGCGATATTCAATAAAAATTATTTTAATTTCTTCTATAGATAGACATTTTTAAAACTTAAAAGAAAAATAGTCACTTCTTCTGTAAGACAAAACAATTGCAACTTAAAATATTTCACGGAAAATATTTTTTTGTTTAATATTCCGTAGCGGAATCCTTACTATCTATTATGGTTTTGCATCTTCGTGGCATCGACTATATTAAATGATTAATAGTAGCCTGTGGAATAGCATACCGCGCATTTTTAATCCGATAAAGCAACTCGTCACCATTTTGGACGTTATTGCGATCAATCCGCTGTTTTACAATTGACGAGAGATTTTCTATTGGGTTTAGGACCAATGAATGAGGTGGCCGCTCCATAAGATTAATATTTTTTGCATAAACCAAGTTTCTACTACCTTAGAAGTGTGTTCCAGATCATTGTCTTGTTGAAACGTGCAATGTAAAGGCAAGTTAGGCGACCAAAAGGAAAAGGAGTACAAAAGAATTTTGTGCAAGGCCCGTCATACATGGAGGCGATCGTGTCATGGCCTGGGGATATTTTTCTGCCCAATGGTTTGGGCCCACTTGATCGTATTGATGGAATAATGGATAAATGGTCGTACAAAAACATCCTTGAACAGATTATATTGCCATATGCTGATTGGTAAATAATGCCTTTACATTGGACGTTTTAACAAGACAATGATCTGGAACACACTTCTAAAGTAGTAGAAACTTGGTTTATGCAAAAAAATATTAATCTTATGGAGCGGCCACCTCATTCATTGGTCCTGAACCCAATAGAAAATCTCTCGTCAATTGTAAAACAGCGGATTGATCGCAATAACGTCCAAAATGGTGACGAGTTGCTTTATCGGATTAAAAATGCGCGGTATGCTATTCCACAGGCTACTATTAATCATTTAATATAGTCGATTGCCACGAAGATGCAAAACCATAATAGATAGTAAGGATTCCGCTACGGAATATTAAACAAAAAAATATTTTCCGTGAAATATTTTTAAGTTGCAATTGTTTTGTCTTACAGAAGAAGTGACTATTTTTCTTTTAAGTTTTAAAAATGTCTATCTATAGAAGAAATTAAAATAATTTTTATTGAATATCGCAGATGAGGTTCCTTCTGTCTTGTAAGTAATATAAAAATTACTATTTGATTAGCCCGTGTCTTTTATTTGAGCTAATTATAAAATCGCTATAGTAGTTGCAAATGTTTTGTCCGATACTGTATATGCGTTTTCTAATAATTTTGTTAAATTTTCAATTTCACTGCAGTAAGTGTTTGCCGTTTTATTATTTTGTCTAGTATTTATAATTTTAGCTGTCAGTACTTCTAACGACTCGCCCTTGACTGTAGCCCGCAATTTGCTGATTATTTCGGATATTGTGCTTTCAGCTTCAATTAGATTCCTAGCGGTTCCTTTCAGTTTGGTATTTATTAAAGACACTGCTATCGCTTCATTGTCACCCTTGATTGTGTATAACAATTGCTCTCAGATTTTCTGACTTGCCATCAAAGTCGATTACGAGCTTTGAGGCTGTATTTAGGAATTCTACTATTGTCTGGGTCATGTTTGTTGAAACTATTTCAGGTTTTGTTTCCTGATTATACAATTGAACCAATGTTTCGTTAGATTTCAGATCTTTCGTTAATTTATAAAATACTTCTTCATGGAATGTAGGTGGTAATTCAATATATACGCCCTTTCTTGATAAAATATTCAATATCCTACTTCTTACATCAGAAAAGAAATTTTCGGCTGCTGCTTTGTGAGGTGTTGTAAGCCTACCAAAATTTACGTTAATAATAACTCTTATTCTTTCGAATTTGTCAATCAAAGTTCTTAGATGTTTTACTACTGTTTCTTCCTTTATATTTCTTTCTATATTTAAACATTTATATGTTTTGTCAAAATCGTCTTTTAACAGTCTTAATCTTTTAATTATATCTTGTCAGTCCATTTAGATTTTGTCCAATTCATTGGCTCTACTTGAATATCTTTTCTTTAATCTTCTGCTATGCAATGAGTAAATGTGTAAGGCAAAATGGAGACATAAGATAACTACAATTATTATTAAATAATTTTCTATTTTAGAAAGACTAATTGATATTACCTACTTCTATTTCATTTATTACATTGGCATTAGCCCTGTCTACCTTTGACTGTTGTTTACCCATTTCAACCAAAATCTTTCTAACAATATTTAAGGTCCATTTACATTTATATATATTTTTTTAAACTATTTCATAAATTTTCAATTGTTATTAAATAACACTATTAAAAAAAATTTGTTTTCTCTCTTTTTTTTTTTTTGATTTTAATTGATTCTAGAATTGTGCCATGTAAAGAAAAATTAAAAAAAAAAATTTCTAAATTGCCTCGAGCGGTTAACGCTTATAAGCACTTCCAGTGCAACCTTTGAGGAGCACGTTGGCTTAAAATTAAAAGGAATATTATTATTATTTATTTACCTATCCGGGAAGCTTCTTCTTCAGTAGTTTTGTTGGGGGATTTGGGTTGTCTTTGCGAAATTAAAACTTCCGTTTTACATGGAGGATTTATCATTTTGGGTGACAGCTTAATGAATTTTTATTTCTGAGCCTCTCCTTCACTTTTGGGTACTCGTCCTTCAGTGGTAAAATTTTCTGCAGCAAAATATTTATATAGTGGCGCTGACGTCTCCTAGGTCATGCTTCTTAAGACTCACTGTCTATCGGCCAGACAGTTTCTTCCATCACGCAACTAACGGACTTTCGGCTGTCCGTTAGGATAAAAAGAAATTAATTGATTTTCCTTTGTGCTAGATAAGATCTGTAGCACTAAAGGATTTATTTATTTATTCTGGGTGCAGGACTTTTGTCTGTAAGCACTCCAGGATTATCTTTTGTGGGTGCTTATTTAGTTAGCACTCCAGGATTGGCAGGATCGCCATGTGAAATTATTAAAATAGCAAATTGTTTTGTTGTTTCTAGTCGAGTGCACTTTTAATGTGCACAGTTCGACTGGACTTTATTAATTAATTTTTGAGGGATAATGTCCCTTCTTTTATACTAAAATTTTGGCTGATTTGACAATTCCAAATCAGCCCCTTACTTCTAATACAATATTGTTTGGCTTAATACTAGAACACATGTTTGTGTGTATACAATTAATACTTAACTATATATATTAAAGGGTTTATGTGTGTTTATCGTGGAACAAGTGGATGTCATACGACACGCGTCTGCTGTCCATAATAATTCCCACGGTAAAGTGTGAAAAGAGCCACACACAATCACTAGCTATGCAATACAACAATAACACACATAGTTCATACTATGTGCATATCAATACTGCCGGCGATCACTCAACAAAGTGTCAAATGATCGTCGCGTGTGCGCATTACTATTGTGGCGTAATACGCTGCAGCGACGGTCAGCAACATTGAGTCAAGTGGTCGCTGGTCATATGCAATTGGATATTCTTTTGTTTATGCACATGAAATGTTGTGTTGGTATTGACAACTGTAAAATCATGCTACAATATTCGTCGATGACAAGTTGAACCACATTGTTACTTATGTGATCGTCAACGACAATATGCATTGTTATGTCGCTCATATTGTCGGACACGAAAAAAGTGCCCTTTGTTCGAAAAAGTCGTCAGTGATTTGCTCCGGCTGTCGCCAACAAATCATTTATGATTTAACATTGTCCTGTACGCATCATCGATGATGTCTTGAAGACTTGGCCAACTGGGCACCCATGATAAATTTATAAAAGATCTGCGTTTATCGTTGCATCGCTTCAAAAATACCATAAATAGATCAAATTGCTTTTATTTTTTTTTTATAGATATGTATGTATTTAAACATTTTTTTTTTATTATTAATTTATGTCTAATTTTGATAAAAATTCTTTAAGAACAAAACCTGATGAAATGCTTAAATTAATTTTATTTTCTTATATGTATGTATAAACTTTTCTATTATTTCCCAGTAGGCCAGATCGTTATTGACGACGTTTGCATCAATGATGTCTGCAGGAATTTTTCAAATTTGTCCTGTATAAAATTCAATTTAGGACAACTTTAATAACAAAGTCGTGTAATTTGTCGCGTTTTGAGCTTAATAGTAGACAGCATAATGACAAATTCTTGAATTTGTCTTGAATAAGATATTATTGAGGACATAATGAGCGACAATTGCATGCAAATTGTCTTGTTTCAGGTAACATTTACGACAAGGTGAGCGACAGTGTCATTAAGTTTTTGATTCATAGAAGATTTGTTGAGGACAACATGGACAACAATTGTAAAAGTTTGTCGTGTTTCTATCCTCACTGCTGTTGTCAACTTATTTTTTTAGTTTTTTTTTTTTATTAAAAAAAATAAATAACTGTACTTTAACGCCTAAAAACAAAACAAATTATAAGAAGAAGCTAAAAATCATTCATTCGTGTTTTTTAAAGTGCCAGCGAAAGGTTGTGTCAAAGTGTATTTAGTGTTTTTGTGTAATTTCCTAATAATAATATTCTCGAGGTAAGTGTAAAATATATTTATATAAAAATATATACTACTTAACTGTTGATAATATGCCAAAGTCATTGCGTCGGGAAATAGCCCATAAAATCCGGGAATATCTAAAGAGAGTTAAGAAGGGTACAGAATACCAGAATGTTATCAATGAAAGTGAAAATCTTTCAACGATTCATGATGGTATTGATCTGTCTTTAGAACTCACTGTGAAAATATTGGAACATAATTAACGCAATTTATGGTAATTGATTTGTGAAATTTCAAATAGTATTCATTAATAACAATAATTTTATTACAGAATCAACTAAATCAGAAGGCTACACCCATGATCAATTTATTTCATCGGTTCAAAAATACTATAAACAGATCTAATTTTAGAAAAAAAATTAAAATAATAAATAATAATTATTCTAAGTTGCCATAAGATCATGAATTTATTTTTTTATATTTATATTACTACGTATGTATTTTAACTTTTTTTTACTAATTGATCTCTAATTTTGATAAAAATTCTTTAAAACCTTATGAAATGTTTAAATTAATTTTATTTTATTATATGTATAAATTTTTCTATTATTTATTATTTATGCAGAAATTATATTAATTTTTCTATACATATGTAAGTGTACGTACATAAATATGTATTTATATTGAAATCAATAAAAAAAATATATAAAACTCTTATATCTTAAAATTTTTTTCAAAAAGAAATTATTTGGTGAGAAAGTAAGTATTTTGTCGCCCAATGTGTCGTCGACGATACTATGGAAGGATACTGTCGCTAAACTATCGTCAATGACAAGATTGAAAAAATTTCATTTATATATTTGTCGATGACAAGTTGAACCACATTGTTACTTATGTGATCGTCAACGACAATATGCATTGTTATGTCGCTCATATTGTCGGACACGAAAAAAGTGCCCTTTGTTCGAAAAAGTCGTCAGTGATTTGCTCCGGCTGTTGCCAACAAATCATTTATGATTTAACATTGTCCTGTACGCATCATCGATGATGTCTTGAAGACTTGGCCAACAGGGTTATTATTTATATATAAATTATATTAATTTTTTTATACATATGCATGTGTACGTACATAAATATGTATTTATATTGAAATCAATAAAAAAATATATAAAATTTTTACAAAAAGAAATTATTTGGTGAGAAGAAGAGAATTTTGTCGCCCAATTTGTCGTCGATGGTCATGTTATGGTTGTTCCAGTTATACTGTCACCGACGATACTATGGAGGGATAATGCCGCTAAAATGTCGTCAATGACAAAGTTGATAAAATTTCGTTTACAACCACATTGTTACTTATCTGATCGTCAACGACAATATGTATTATGATGTTGCTCATATTGTTGGACACGAAAAAAGTACCCTTTGTTCGAAAAACTTGTCAGTGATTTGCTCCGGCTGTCGCCAATAAATCATTTATGATTTAACATTGTCCTGTACGGATCATTGATGATATCTTGAAGACTTGGCCAACTGGGGATCAATAATCCTGACTGAAAGGTTGTAATGACCAATTAAGTATGTATCTGGAGGGTTCAAGAAATATAAAAAAAATATCTATGAGTTCTACTAAACAAAACTTACAACTTGGACTATGTCATTATCTGGGTGTATTTATTTTTCTTTTTTTGTTTGTTCACGCAGTGCAATACAATTAAAAATAATAAAAAAACAAAAAAATAAAAATGTTTGAATTTATTTTAATCTTGTAAGTATCTGAGAATTCTGTAAGTAATAATATCTGATATCTTTGATATCTTTTAATTTTAGTTAATTAATCTTTATAAACTAAATACACGACAACAACAATAAAGTATGTGGGTCGTTCATAAACTACCCTTGTAAAGTTATCCATTTTCTCGTCCATCAAATGACGCATACTCATACTTATACCCTGGTTTTGTTTTTCAATCACAGATAATATACAAACGATACGATGCCTACAAATATTTTTTTTTTATATAAAATTCGTTTTCATTTGAAATTAAACGATAAATAATTCAAACCTTTTATGATTTAATCTACGAACTCCATCTCTGATATCGGATGCTAAATTTTCCGCCAATTGCAGAGAACGCCAAGAATCGTACGAACGACTAAATCTATCCCATGTCAAACGTTCTTCAATTGTTGATTCGATTAATTTCTCAACACGTTCCATATTGAAATTTGTGTGAAAAAACTCCCAGTCCCTTTTTGGATTTTCTTTTTCTTCCTCAGTGTTATCGCCACCATCGAGTGTTGATAGTTTCATAAAAGCCTTGCGTTTTCCCAACATGGATTCCGAAAGTAAAGCATTCATGCGACTTGTAGTGCGCACGGAAGCGGTAATGCTAAAATTAAAAAAAAGAGAAAAAAAAATGTTTAATTCAAGTTTAATATGATATGATTAATTTTGAGTACGCCCTTCAATTACCACAAACCCACCGAGATTTCATGTTGCTCCATGAAGCCATGATTAATTTTATATTTTTTATTTTTTGGAAAGTAAAAAAGAAGAAGCACTATATAGAAATTGTGTGTTTCACCGTCTACGAGTTGCATGTAACTAAATTTGCAAATTTCGAATAACTCTGAAATAAGTTTGCCAAATAAAACCATTAACATTTTCCCTCATGTTTTCATTTTACTCTTTCACCTTTTCTATTGCAATTTACGGACGAAACTCTTCTTTTCACTCCTCTTTTAGCCACTTTTCAAAAACTACATTCAAATCATTGTTATACTCTGCTACTTAAAATACTTGCCACACCATTCATAGAGTAAGGGTTACCTTTTTGATACGTAGAATTCTAAAAAGAAGTTTAATTTTCATGTATTGCTTCTGGCAGTTTAATAACAATTAAAAGTTCAAATCCTATGGACTTGTGAACATAGCTGCCAGATAAATGAAGCATCAAATCGTCAAATATTTGAGAAAAAATCGTCAAAATCGTCAAAGTCGTTCATTGAAATCGTAAAAACTTGTCAGAAAAAATAACCATTTAAAACCGACCAAGAAAGGAATACAACTCTGATGTCTGCGTCGGTGCATCAACATCTATTTTGAGACTTCACGACTTTATACAGGTGAGGTCATACTAGCTCTTTAATGTTGTTAGTGTATCCAACTCCATTGATTCATTGAAGCGTTTACTGAAGGTACTGCAAAGAAATTTTTTCGAGCGAAATAAGGGGACTTGCTCACAAAAATCATGTCTTTCTCGGCTTACACACCCGTATATGGTCGATTGAACAGTGGACTTACTACTCGTATATGAAACGCAATTCCTGCAGAGGTCTTTCCTGCTACTTTTTTTTCAATTATTTGCAATCTATTTTACAATAATAAGCAAATTTTGTTAAATATAAAAATGACATTCATTCTAAACCCCAATGAGTTTAAAATATACATATCTTAAGTAATATATAAATCACTTAATATAGCTTATATTTACATATTCGCTAACTATTTTCTAAAAGGAAGGTCTAGTACATGGTACCGTTTAAGTCCATTGACTTCATCACTGTCGTCTAGTAAGTTAATTGCTAGAATGTTTGAATGGTTACTGAGACGTTGGAGGTAGTTGGAGGAAAATCTATTTATTTCTTGTTCAACTTTTGGAATGAGCAAGTCTTTATGTCGCCGTGGTCTAGTGGGTAGTGTGTTGGCTTATCAGACAAAAGGCCCGGGTTCGTATCCCAGGTCAGACATCAAAACGAAAAAAATATTTCTTCGGCGACTTCCTCTCAGCAGATTTCTGGCAAAGACTGAGAGTAAAAATTGCCATGAAAAGCTTCTCAAAAAAATGTGTCGTTCGGAGTCGACTTAAAACTGTAGGTCCCGCCACTCATGTATAAAATTAACGCACGCAACATAAGTGGTGTGAGAAGCTAGGTCGTAATCCTGACTGAAGGGTTGTAATGACCAATTAAGTAAGTAAGTAAAGTCTTTATGAATGTTGTCATTGGTGATAAACCAGGGAGCATTAACAATCATTCGGAGGGTTTTCGATTGATAACGCTGCAAAATTTCAACATTGGAGTTGCTAGCGGTACCCCATAGTTCTATTCCATAGGTCCATACAGGTTTGAGAATTGTTTTATAAAACAAGACTTTGTTTTCTAAAGTTAAATTAGAATTTTTCCCTAGTAACCAGTACATTCGTTGGTTTTAATATTAAGGTGTTCTTTTTTTGCCTTTATGTGGTCTTTCCAAGTTAATCGTCTGTCCAAGTGCATACCAAGATATTTTACAGAACTCGATTTTGGAACTTGTTGGCCATCAATATATTGTAGTGTGTTTGACGAGTCTTAGTTGCCATACCCTCTGTATGCAACTTAATATCAACACATTCTTGTTGATATTGTCCACACTGCATAAATGCTGGACAGCATGTATTATGCTGTCTCAGCATATTCCCACACTCATGTAGTGTTAGACATTAAGACGTTTAGCTTAAGTTACGTTTTTATATAGATAAGCATATTAATTATAATAAAGACCAAACAAGGGAACAGTCGCATTAGCGGCTGTTCCCGCTATAAATAAATTCAATTAGTATAAATAAATAAAATTGTCTTTTATTTAATACTACATGGCGATCCTGCCAGCCTGCAATAAAATTGTGTCTTAACGATGCAAAGAAAAAAAAACAGGAAAAGTGCAAAACTGCAATAGAAAAAAGTGACATTGGCAAAGGAAAAATTCAAATATAAATAAATCAATTAAATCAAAATAAATCAATAGAATCAAAAATATAAATAAATCCAAATTTTAAATTTAATAATCGTACCAAAAAGGGTGCAGGTTTTGATAACAAACATGAATGTAAATTCATTGAATTAAACAAATGACTTTAAAGTGGTACTGAACCTATAAAAATGGAACAAAAATGCAATTATTAATCAAAATAATATATGAATAAAAAGTCCTGTGGTGCAGTGAACAGTTAATGAACTAACATAAAAATATCAAAAGGAACTAAAATATTATTTGCAAATGAAAAAAAAAAAAAAGTTATAGAAAAACTACGAAACTATGAAATTTATATTAATTAAACCAAAAAAAAAAATCAACTATGTATAATAAATTATATACTTAAAACCAAATATGTGTGTGTAATATGTGTTTATGTATGAATTCATAACACAAAAAAAAAAAAAAAAAAAAAAAAAAAAGGTTAAGAGAACCTCTAAAAGTTTGTAAAAATTACTATAAAAAAAAAACCAGGCTAAACCAAATAAATAAAAACAATAATGTGACATAAAATGTAAAGTTGATTAAAACTAAAGGAATAATTAAGTTATTTAGTTAAATGTGCAGAATTGATAAAATTACCGAAGAATAATAAAAAAAAAAAAAAACAAACAAACATATGGTCATATAATAAAACAAAAATTATAAAAAAATTGTATTGACATTTAATTAGTTGGCCTGAATTATCGGTAACAAGGAACTCTAAATACCATTGTTTAAAACCATTTAACAAAATTTACCAATATAAACAAAAATCTATAAAAAAAAAAACGAAAAACAATAAAAATTAATTACAAGAAAATAAACAATAACAGTGTAAAAGTAAACAACAACAACAGAGTAAAAACTTTTAATAAAATAAATAATACGAGTGAGTGATTAATTAATTAATTGTTTAATTAATAAAAAAAAGTATAAAATAAAAACATAACTTGGCAAAAAAAAACGAAAGAAAAAGTATTGAAAAGAAAAGAAGCAAAGAAGAAAAGACCTAAAAAAACGGAAATTTTTCTGAAATAAAAATAAAAAATTTATTTTAAAAATTATTCATAAAAATTAAAGTGAAGAAATAAAAACTAAAAAACCAAATCAATAAAACCCAAAAAACTATGGAAATAAAATATTATAAAATAATAATAAAAATAATAACAAAAATAAAATAAATTGTATGATTTAGTCTTTGAAAAGAAATACAATCATTCGATAAAAAATAAAAATATAAATAAAAATCGAAATACAAGTGTTAGATGAAAATCTGAGGAAACAACAACAATAACAACAACAACAAATCCATTAAATTAATTAAGCATTGTAAAGGAAATAAAAAAAAAATTACTAAAAACAAAAAAAAAGAGAATATAAAAACTAAGTGCAGCAAAATAAGTTTAAAATTAAAAACCGAAACAAACAGTGTTTCATTGTGTCATTCCACATAATTATTGAAAGAAAGAAAAAAAGAATCCAAATTTAACAAATCACAAAATAAATACAAAAAAAAAAATAAAACAAAACAAAAGAAAAGAATAAAAACAATCCTATGAAATGAAAAATGAAACTTTAAAACAAAACAAAAAAAAAACAAAAAAAAAAAAACATTAAAATATGGAAACTTAACAGTGAGAATTAAATGCATACAAGAATAAATAAAATAAAAATAAATAAACACACAAAAATATAAAGCAATTTAAAATTTTCTGAACAAAAAATGAAAGTTGAAACTAAATCGATTGCTTTAATAATTTTTCTGTTTTAACTCTTTAAACAAAAAAAAAAAAGAAATTATTTTATTTCTTAAATAAATAAAAAAAAGAGAAGATTTCAAACGAAATACAATATACAAAATTAATTAAATGTTAAGACATGTGGCGTGGAATGTGAATTATTGTTGAGTTTTGTTTAGTATTCTATTTTAAAAAAAAAAAAAAAAAAAAAAACAAAAGCAAAAAGAAAAAAAACTAACCAAATGGAAAACAAAATAAAAAAAAAATTATTAAAGAAAGAAATTAAAGCAAGGCTCTAGCTTGTCTACCCGATAGAGATCATGTCAATACAATAGTAACGTTTGCAAATCTAAATCATAAACACGTTAATAATGAAATGGCACAGACATTACTGTATCAGATGGTGACATCGTATCCCAAGCGCGTGGACGTTTGGTGGCAGTATGTGGACATGTTGGTGAAAGAGGACTTAATTGATTCAGCAAGAAATATTTTGGAACGTGCTGTAGTCCAAAAGTTACCATTGCGCAAAATGCGCACAATTTTCAAAAATATTTGGAATTTGAAGAACGTTTTGGCAACGATGCTAATGTTCAACGAGTTAAGCAATTGGCCGTGGATTATGTTAAAAGGAATTAAAATTAAAAAAAAAATTAATTTTTAATTTAACGAAACGTAAGTGTTTCTTTATGTTGTTTAAAATATTTTTTTTTTGAGTTTTATGTACTCTATATGAATGATAATAAGTTATGTGGTAAATATATTTTTTAAAATATTAATAATGTTAAGAACAAAAACAATAAATTGCAATAAAATTTTTTTTAATAATATTATATATTTTAAAGTATTAATTATTATTATTATTAGAATATTATATTATTATAAACATACATTATATAAATTTTTTTTTTAATAATATTATATATTTTAAAATATTAATTATTATTATTATTGGAATATTATATTATTATTAACATACATTATATAAATTTTTTTTTAATAGTATTATATATTTTAATTGTAAACTGCTGCGATACTTACGAGTCCCTCCAGTGGCGAAAAAAAAATATTTGTTTCTAGAGTTTTAACGTTTTTTTTAATATTTTTTTAATTGCTTGCAAGTATTTTATTAAATTTAAATTTTTAATTTATTTCTTTATTAAATTTAAGTTTAATTAGTTTTGCGTTGCATTTATTTTTAAATGTTCTGTTTTAATTAATACATTTGTGGAATTGTTTAAAAAAAAAAAAAAAAAATAGTGAGAAAAGAACTTCATTAAGTTCTTAATTTAAATTTCCCTTGTCTTAAAAAGGCATTAATGCATTGTTAAATAAAAAAAAAAAAAAAAAAAAAAATATAAATATATATTTAAGTTATATGAATTAAAAACACAATCTACAATTTTGCAAACGTATATATAAGACTAGTATTAAAAAAAAAAGTATAACAGGAAATAAAATTTAAAACTAATTATTAACAAAAATATTCTAAATTAGTTTTATAAAGATTAGTTTAGTTAGATTAGTTTTGGAAGGTTATAATTAATTTACTTGATTATTAAAATATTTCTTTATATAAAATAAATTATATTCAGTGTTTTATTAGTTTGAACTGCTGCGACACTTACGAGTCCCTCCAGTGGTGAAAAAAAAAGAGAGAAAAGAATTTCATTTCTTTCGATTCTAATTAAGTTCTTAATTTAAATTTCCCTTGTTTATCTTTATTCAACTGATTTTATACGATTGATAGAAGTAGTAGTTACTTCTTCTAATTTAAGGTTAGAGATAAAATGATAATAACTTTTTATTGATTTAATTTGAAAATTTTTTTATTACTAATACTTTTTTTAATAAATATGTTAATTTAATATAATAATTTTATGGCAGAACATTTAGCGGCATTACACATGGAATGATTTAGTATAGATAACATTTGATCAATCTATTCCTTTTTTTAAAATCCAAGATTGACAAATTTTTGATTACAAAATGGCACCGTTTTTGAATTTTTTTCTCGGTTGCGAATTTAAAAAAAAAAAAATAATATATATATTTAAGTTATATGAATTAAAAACACATCTACAATTTTGCAAACGTATATATAAGACTAGTATTAAAAAAAAAAAAGTATAACAGGAAATAAAATTTAAAACTAATTATTAACAAAAATATTCTAAATTAGTTTTATAAAGATTAGTTTAGTTAGATTAGTTTTGGAAGGTTATAATTAATTTACTTGATTATAAAATATTTCTTTATATAAAATAAATTATATTCAGTGTTTTATTAGTTTGAACTGCTGCGACACTTACGAGTCCCTCCAGTGGTGAAAAAAAAGAGGAGAAAAGAATTTCATTTCTTTCGATTCTAATTAAGTTCTTAAATTTAAATTTCCCTTGTTTATCTTTATTCAACTGATTTTATACGATTGATAGAAGTAGTAGTTACTTCTTCTAATTTAAGGTTAGAGATAAAATGATAATAACTTTTTATTGATTTAATTTGAAAATTTTTTTATTACTAATACTTTTTTTTAATAAATATGTTAATTTAATATAATAATTTTATGGCAGAACATTTAGCGGCATTACACATGGAATGATTTAGTATAGATAACATTTGATCAATCTATTCCTTTTTTTAAAATCCAAGATTGACAAATTTTTGATTACAAAATGGCACCGTTTTTGAATTTTTTTCTCGGTTGCGAATTTAAAAAAAAAAAATTTAACAATAAACCCATTCTTGAATTTTACATGAAATAACGCAGTTTTAGAATTTTATACTGCAATAATTTAATTAGTTATGCTCAAGCCCTTTGTCTTAGTGTACCACGTTGACGAGGCTGAGTTTCAAAGCATGATCCTTGAGATCCTCTCGGATAACATTCATCAAAGCAGAAGAGCCTCAAGAGAATGAATATCATTGTTGTTATTTTTTCTTTCTCTTTCTCTTTCCTTCCTTCTTTGTTTTCTCTTGTATTAAGATAAAGAAACATCTTAAGTAGAGCACCGAAAATGCCATAGTTGCATTTATCAAATTACGTTGGATGACTTTGTTATTAATGGAATAATAGATCTAGATCTATTCTTTCCAAAGCTTGAAAAAATAGCTGGTAACATGAGTCTGACAACTTTGCGACTTTCAATTAATGATTGTCTGATAAATTCCCCGGGTATACATACTAAAACCTTTAAAAAAAAATAAAGGTAATGGTCTACTAAATAGATAGACCTTAGTGCTCTTACTAAAAAGGGAAGGTTAATGGGGGGGAGGATAGAGGTATGGTTCTGTATAGAGTTTCCAGGCATGGTTTAAATGCCTGTATTTGAAATGGGGGTGTTTATTTGTAATACTATCTACATCGAAAACTCTTATGGGTACATGGTAAAGTATCTTTTGTCCATCCTTCATACGTATACACGTCGCATGTTGTAATGCTGTTATTGCATCGGCCATGATAAATATAAATAGTGAAATTAGATGAGTTTTATTCTTATTATATTTTATTACCTTTTCTAATTATTATTATTATTATATTTATAATCATTTTTTACCTTTGTAAAAGAACAATCAACTCATGTTGATCGTTCTTCGTTAAGAGGGAAGGTGTAGTGTGTTTGACGAGTCTTAGTTGCCATACCCTCTGTATGCAACTTAATATCAACACATTCTTGTTGATATTGTCCACACTGCATAAATGCTGGACAGCATGTATTATGCTGTCTCAGCATATTCCCACACTCATGTAGTGTTAGACATTAAGACGTTTAGCTTAAGTTACGTTTTTATATAGATAGCATATTAATTATAATAAAGACCAAACAAGGGAACAGTCGCATTAGCGGCTGTTCCCGCTATAAATAAATTCAATTAGTATAAATAAATAAAATTGTCTTTTATTTAATATTACAATATATTTCTGAACAATCGCCCTTTCGTAACGAGAAGGTGACATGTGAAGATTTTTCCGGATTTAAACATATATTCCACTTTTTAAACCAGTTGTAAATAACATTAACATGAGAGTGTAACATTCTTGAGGCTTCCGTGGGGCTATTGTTACACGATAATAGCGCAGTATCATCTGCATACGTTGGAATAGTAATTTCATCAGTTGTTGGCATGTCTGATGTGTAGATTGTATAGAGTACAGGTCCTAATACACTACCTTGTGGTATTCCTGATTTGATGTCACAAATTTCTAAAAATACATTGTTTATCTTGACATAAAAGATGCGATCTTTTAAATATGACATAAGAACAAGATAAAATGGTGCTGGAAGAATTTGCTTTAATTTATACAATAGCCCTGGGTGCCATACTCTGTCAAAGGCTTGTTTAACGTCTAGGAATATCGCTGAGCAGTACTGTTTCCTTTCTAAAGCATTTCTAATATCTTTAACAATGCGATGACACTGTTCAGGCGTTCCATGTTTTTGGCGAATCCAAATTGATGTTCCGGTATAATTTTGTTATTATCTAATATTATTTGCATTCTTTGTAGAAAAAGTTTTTCAAATATTTTTGAAAGTGTACATAAAAGGCTTATTGGTCTATAAGAGCTTATTTCATTTTCAGGTTTGTTAGGTTTCGGCACCATAACAATTTCGGCACATTTCCATTGTGAAGGAAAGTGTTGCAGTCTCATAATTGAGTTATAAATTAGAGTTAAATAAACTATGGCTTTTTTAGGAAAATATTTAATATCTTTAGCACTGATTTTATCATATCCTGGTGTTTTTGTTGTTGCTTAGTTTGGATATTTCTACTTTAACTTCATTAGGTGCAATGTGCCTAATAGGAAGATCCATTTGGCATGGAATATCTAAGAATGATGTGATAGTGCATTCATCATTATTAAAAGAAAACGGTTGAAAAGTAGGATTCTAAGTATTTGGAAAAGGCGTGCGCTTTACTACGATCTGATTTACACCATGCATCATTGAGATCTTTAATGGGCACATTTCTTTTTGTTGGTCCTTTTTAAGTATTTTGTAGCCTTCCATAAGTTGATTTCATCGTTTCGGTTGTTGTGAACAGTAAGATTTTTTAAAAATGTGCTAAAATTTTGATTTTTTATTCTCTTTTAGTCGTTCTTTGAGCTCAGTTGTGGCTCTATTTAAATTTCTTTTATCAACCGGATTTCTGGTTAGTTTCCATAATCGTCTCAGTCTTCTTTTATTCTGTATAAGACGTCTGATCTCAGCAGAAACAACAACTCTATTTCTCCTAATAGTTAATGGCGTTGATAAATAAGCTGCCTTCATGCACTAAATTTGTAAAATTTTCTACAGCACTATCCAATTCTGCACAATCTTTAATTCTTATGTTAAGATTTATATTTCTATCTAATCAATATTTAAAGGAGTCAATATCGGTTTTTGAAGTTGTGCCATAAGATTCTCTTTCTTTGGGATAAAAATGTGTCATAGTTGACTATTAATGGTGAGTGGTCAGAGCTTAGATCATCGGTATCTAAAATGTCCAATAAATTACTTGGAATGCCGGAATATATAACAAAATCTAGCAAATCTGGAATTTTCCTAGCATCACTTGGCCAATAGGTTGGCCTTCCAGTAGACAGAACCGAAAACTTATTGCTTATTATACTATTATACAGCTCCTTGCCTTTAGGATTACTTAACCTTGACCCCCACCATGGATGTTTGGCGATTAAAATCTCCACCAACCAGAAACGAATGACCGAGTTTTAGGAAGAATTCTTGATATTCTTGATATTTAACATTATGTCGTGGTGGAAAATATACGGAATAAATATTAATTAGGTTGTTGTTGTTTTTAAGTTGTATACCAGCAGCTTGAAGATAGGGTTTCCTGAAGTCATCTAGGATATCGTACTGTATATTTGATTTCACTAATATAGCTGATCCACCATGACACCTGTCGTCTGGATGATTACAACATATGAGATCAAAACCATTGATTTTGAAAAAAGATTTTTTGTTAAAATGTGTTTCTGATATTAAAAATATGTCAATGAAGTTTAAGTTTATAAAAGTTTCAACTTCTGCTTTGTGGTTGGAAAGTCCATTAGCATTCCATAATGCTATTCTTATATTCATTTTGTTAATTTAGAAATTAACAACGTTATCATATTAACGAGATTTCCTAGTATAGCCTCAATCCTCTCCATTGAGCTATTGCTTACATTATTAGTATTATCACTCCTCAAAATTTCAGAGTAGGACAAATTTGGTTGGTGGGTTGTAGGCGTTGGGTTAGTATTAGCGTTTGCAGAATTGTGATTGCCAAATTGAGGAAAATCATTTGGGTTTGTTGAAAAATATGTGGTCTGATTATTGGTATTGTGCGAGTTACGAGCAGGAAATCTTTTTGAAACTAATTGTTTGTAAATTTGACAGCCTCGATAATTGGCCGTATGGTTTTTAAGACAATTAATACAGCGAGCGGGAGTGCTGGAATTTTTGCTACATTCTGCAGTTGGATGATTTAAACCACATTTAACGCAGCTGAATGGCCTGTTACAGTACGTTTTTGTATGGCCGAATAGTTGACATCGGTGACATTGAACTATTTCAATTTGTTTTCTTGGCGCCTCTACAGTGACAATTGCATTGTTTATAGACTTAATATTAAAAATGTCCTTATTGTTTGGATGAGGATCTAAATCAACAAAAAACATAGGTAACGGCATCTTTGTTACCCTACTTTTTACATTTGTAACGTTACGAACTTGGTGACCCAACAAAATTAACTCTGCCTTAATATTTTCAGGTGGAGTCGAATGATGTAGTCCTTTGATAACCACTCTATAGGAACGCTCCTGTTTGAGCTGATAGGTATGAAATCCTATATTGCGAATCTGAAAATATTTAACTATTTTCCTATACGATTCCACAGTCTTAATCATAAGCCTAATTTGATTATTATTTAAGGATTTATAATTAAAATCTACCTTAGGTATTATACTAGATATATTGCTTATCATTTTATCAATACTGACTACATCAGGAATGTATATCGGTGGAGGTTTAGGTGTTGTTGTTTGTGTGTCGTCATCTGCATCATCATTTTGTAAAATAGAGAACTTGTTGCTGGTTGAGGGTAAATCATCATCATCGTTGTTAAACGTTGGTCTTTTGTTCTTGTAGATTTTTGGCGATTCGTTTAAATTTCTTTTTCTGTTTCTTGTAACTTTTTGCCAATGTAAAATACTGTTATCACTGAATTCACTACTAGCTTCAGCTTCATCAGCATCAGCATCAGCATCCATGTTGTTGCTTCAAAAGCAGCAACAAAAGTTGTTTTTCAACTTTTATTTTTTTTTTTTCTTTTTGTTTCTTGTTTTGGATTTTGTAATTGATTCTAATTGTTGTTTGAAATGTAACAACAACTAGTTAACACAATATATTGTTTTTTATGTTTATTTTTTTTCTATTGTTTGCGATTTTTAAATAATTTTGAATTTCACTTTCGTAAAGAGCTAAACACGTCTATTCACTATGAAAGTAGATGAACCAATGTTTCCTGCTACTTATGGTATAAAAATATTCAAACCATGTTTATGGATACTACACTGCTGCCTCCTTCTTCCATACCGTAACATATTTTTTTAGTTCCAAACGCAATGCCATTCATCCCCCAATGGTTGGTCGTACAAAGAAATACAAAGCTTAAAGAGGCTTTTAATGTCCCAAAGTAGAGAATATGTTGAAATTTTTTATTCCTAAAAATCGTCAAAAAAAGGGTATAACTCTTCATATCGTTAATACAATATTTTTGGAGCACAAAATCGTCAAGAAACTAACAAAAAAAATTCACAATTCAGACGTTTGCATCCATTTTCATAAAGAAATTTTTAGAGTCGCTAGTCCATAAAATACTAATTTCCTCCGGCAGATTTATGGATTGTACTAAGATACCCGATGTATGGCAAACACAATTACTGAAAATATGGACATACTTTTTCGCACAAACTTCTCGGGTGGAGTTTTTACTTTCTGGTCAAGTTCTCTATTAAGCAGTTACACCTCGAGTTTGATATCTCAGCTTCTTTTAGTAAAATGTTGGACCTTCAAACTGGAAATTTGATCATCATGTCAGTGATTTTTATTTCTCAATATAATTTGCTATACCAATAGATGGCTCGATTGTTACTACTTTATGAAATACTAGCTGACCTGGCGAACTTAGTCCTGCCCGGTACGCAGATCTATCTAGTTTAAAATTTAATCGAAGTCAGTACTCACGAAATTTTATTCGTCCGCGATCTTAACAAGTAGGGATATGAAAAATAGATGTTGTTCGATTCTCAAACCTATCCGATATGCACACTAAATTTTATGAAAATCGGTCGGTCCATTTCGGAGTTTAACCTCTAACACCGTGACATGAGAATTTTATACATCAATAAACGGGGATTGTTTAAAAAATGCATATAATTTCGTAATCCAGAAAACATACAAGATTTGAATTAATCATGGTGTGAACGAAATCGTCTAATGTTCTTTTAATCGTGATCTAATAGGTAGTGTGCTGGCTTATTAGACGTAAAGCCAGGGTTCGAGTCCCAGGCTAGATATTAAAAGAAAAAATACAAAAAGTATTTCTGGCAAAAACTCTGAGAGTAAATAAAATTGCCATGAAAAGTTTCTCAAAAATTTGTCGTTCGGAATTGATTTTTAACTGTAGTTCCCGCCACTCATGTATAAAATTAAGACACACAACTGCGGGCTTCTTGGGGACGATTGCTGCAGACTGTCTAATAGTGAAGGTATGGTACTGGCCATTTTATAGTCACCTAGCATCAACTCTTTTCCTTGCCGTTCGCATCTTCCCTCTTTCCTAAACCTGCACAATGCACTGCATGAGTAGGGGCCATCCTCTGAGTGCTGGTTTTATTAAAAAAAAAAACAAATAGAATATTCACATATCAACACAGCTTTACTTAGTCGTTCATAATGGTTATTCATTTTACGATTATTTATTGGTTTTTTATGGTTGCAGGAAGAAAGAAAAAATGTCTTGTTTCTGTAACTTTTTGTAAATTTCTTTATTGACAGTTCATGTGGCTTTAACCGTCCACAAATGCAGGTGCCACATTTTTGTTTTATGAAGCTCTATTTGTAGATGCCACATAGTGTGGTATGTGTATCACTTATTTTTTTTAATTTGTTATTTTTTTTCATTGTTTATTTGTTGATTTTTTACACCAATATTTACTCTTTTTTCTTTTCTTTCTAAATTTATTTTGCTTGCGTGCATAAAGTGATCTATTTTACAAAGAATGATTATTCTTAAATGCATTAATACTTCGGCCTTTAAAGGAATTCATTTTAGATATTAAATAGAGCTCTCTTCAGAAACAAATTTATTCAAACTTTTAAAACTCTGAATTCAAAGTCTAATAAAAGTCATCATTTATAGTACACAAGTGATTATACGCTATTACGTACAATGAAAATTTTAAACAATTTGGAAATACGCAATTCTGAGTCGTGCAATATTATTTACAGGACGCACCAATCCTAAAAGAAAGTGTTAACAATAAGAATTTATAATTCTCTATGTAATAAAAATAAAAATACAGTGGAACTTCGACAATCCGGACACATACATATAGTTTTAGGCACGTCCGGATTAATGAGTTTTCCACACTATAGTATGTAGTGAAAATTATTAAAAGAATCTAGATGAATTAAATACATACATACATATGTATGTATATACTAGAGGTGTGCACAAGACATATAAAATTGCGCACTATTGCATTTTTCTCAAGACCGAATATTGATTGTAGCTGCAAATATAAATAAGTGTGAAGCAAAGATAGATTACAAACAAACTGCACTTGTAAACCATTGTACAACAGTATAAAAGAGAGTTGTGTGAAGAGTTCAACAAAAATATTGTACTCTTCATAGAGTCACAACATGCATTTCTTTTTTTGCTCTCGGCAACCGAACATCTTCGTCGACGCCAGCATTGCCAGTAACTTTTTTAAACTTTTTATTTCTGGGGAAAAACCTTTTTTTACACTACTGATATTCATATGGCAATACTGAAAATGTAGCTTCAGTAGCCAAATATGCTCTTACAACACAAAGCATAGTTCTGTTACTTCACAGGTAAACGAGTGCTGTTGTTTACATTGAATAAATGAGAAATACACATTTCAGTGCACTCGTAAAATCAAGAGCAACAGAAAAGAGTACACTACAGTATTGCATTCGGTGAAGGGTAAGTTAGCAGAATGTCTTGTGCATACCTCTAATATGTACATACTATGATTTATTAAAAAACGAAGTAAGGTGGTTGATTTGCGCTTTTTGCTCTAGCCTCTTCTACAATAGAATAATCCTGCATATCTATATTATTCTCCTCAGCCCACACGTACATAATTAGCCATTACAACCCTTCAGTCAGCATTACGGGGCCTAGCTTCTCACACCACTCATGTTATATGCATTAATTTTGTACGTGAGTAGCGGGGCCTATGAACGACAGATTCTTGTGAAGCTTTTTCATGGCAATATGCTTTACTCCAGAGAGTTTTTGGCCAGAAAGAGCTGAGAATAATTCGCCGAAAAAATATTTTCATATTTTCGTTTGGATGTCCGGGATACAAACCCGTGTTTTCCGTCTAATAAGCCAACATACCACCAACTAGACCACGGCGACTTTAACCCACTGAATACAAACTGAAAATGATATCTTTGTTTTCGCATCCATTTCTACAAAGTCGTCTTCAGAGCCAATGAGCAGCACTTCATCGAAAAAATCGAATGAAAATTCATATGCACCAGTTGCCCAACAGAGACCTGCGCCGAGCAAATTTGTCGACGGCGGCAGCTAAAATTGAAAAGCTTCGGCGGCGGCTTTAAGTCGGCTGTCAGCCGAAATATGGTAAAGTTTCGGCAGCGCCTTTATTTCGGCTGTGATCCGAAAAATTACTTTCATATATCCCATAAATCTTGGTTGCTCCACTATGTTAAAGGGTCTTAGATCTCTGTAGCACATTTGCACAAGCAGACGCGCGTTAGCAAATTTTACGGAATCTGCATTTTTAGAATTTCTTGGCAATAAGAATTTTGATTTGGCATTCGAATTTTCAAATTTTTTCGATTTTACATCAATACCATGAGCACGTAAATATTTACACTTGCAAAAAACAACTTTCAGAAATGAATATTTCAAATAAAATTTCCCAAAAAAATTTGGCAAAAAGCTAATTGAAATAGGAGTTTCATTATTATTTTGGGGAAATCTCCTCTCAATTTTCTTTAAACTTAATTCCTGGATAGAAATAATATATGTATGTACCTACCCCTTCAAACGCATGGGGGGCTCATCAAAGCAAACTTTACACATGTGATAGTTTTAAGCACGGGATTATTTCCAATAACTATTTGACAAAAATGGTGCCAAACTATTGACTCTGCTGAAGATTTTTTGTTTAAAAGGATTTGTGGTTTTTAATTTTTGTTTTGGTGGCTAGTAATTTTTCGTATTCGTTTATATCATTGTCAATACCATTAAAAACAGCAAAGTCGTCATCGGAATCAGATGAATCTAACTGATTTAAATTATTATTTAAATTTTGCAAGACATTTGTAATTTTTTGTTTCTCCATTTTAATTTTTTATGTCTTTTAAAAAAATTTAACGTTAAGTTAAAAGTGTTACCACATTCACCAAAAAACAAGAAAAGGTGTTCAAAATTACCATATCAAGAAATTAATTATTTTTACTATTAACATATCAAAAAAAGGAAGAAAAAAATTCAATAATGTACTTAAGTCAAGTAAAACGAAATATATAAATATCATATTTTATATATAATAAAAATTTATTAAGGGATGGGATGCATGCAAACAAGGTAAAGTTTCTGACTGTGGCCAACATGGCGACCACCAGGACGATCCTTGTCTTGCTGTATTCAAGTTGACACGCAGCCTCCTCGCGGCCCCTCCTGGATGGCATTCTAGTACCCGCTAGATGTTAACTAATGCGTGCAGCGAAGTCCAATCCCCTGGACGTTAAATTTGGGTTGTGCGTAGGGCTTGGAACCCACCACGTAAAAACTTTTCTCCAATGAAAACTAATATACATAATTCCAAAAAGATCCCCTTTAAAGTTGACGACCACGGCAAACGTTCAAAGGACAACGATTTAAGAATAGCCACTTGGAACGTCCGCACCCTTCACAGGGTGGGCGCTTCCGCCCGGCTGGCGGATGCCCTCAAGAAATGTATGACTGACATCACTGCCATACAGGAAATGCGATGGATAGGGCAAGGATGCAAAAGGCTAGCATCTTGCGATGTGTACTACAGCTGCCATGTTGATAAGCACGAATTTGGATGCGGATTTGTGGTTAATAAGAGACTTCGCCACCTTGTCTCTGGGTTCACACCTGTGAACGAAAGAATAGCCACAATCCGCATCAGGGCAAAATTCTACAACATCAGCCTGATTTGTGCTCACGCCCCGACGGAAGATAAGGACGATGTGGTTAAGGATGCCTTCTACGCTAAACTCGAGGACGTATATGATAAGTGCCCGGCCCATGACGCAAAAATTGTCCTCGGGGATTTTAATGCAAAGGTCGGGCGGGAAGGTATCTTTGGCCCCACTGTCGGACAGTTCAGCCTCCACGCGAACACTACCTCCAATGGTATGAGGCTGATCGATTTCGCCGCGGCGCGTAACGTGGTAGTATGTATCACCAGGTTTCAACATCTCGACATCCACAAGGCCACTTGGATGTCCCCCGATCAACTTCCAACCAGATCGATCATATTGTGATTGACGGAAGGCATGTATCCAGTGTACTAGATGTGCGCACATTTAGAGGTCCGAACATTGACTCGGACCACTACCTTGTCGCAGCCAAGTTTCGATTGCGCATTAGCGCCTCGAGGATGGCGCGCTCTAGTACACAGCGGAAGCTGGATATCAGGAAGCTGCGATCACAAGGGACAGTTGAGGCGTTCTCCGCTCAACTCTCGGATAAGCTCCGTCGATCCCCACCTAATCTCAACGACATTGGAGGACTGTGGGCCAACATCTCCCACTCCTTGCGCACTGCTGCGGAAACAGTCCTTGGTTTCGAGCGCCCACCCCAACGAAATCAATGGTACGATGAGGAGTGTCGCGAGGCAGCTGCAGCGAAAAACGCCGCATACAAGAAGACGTTGCAGTCTGCTGCTACGCGAGCCATTGTCGAGAACTACAGAGAGAAGAGAAGGGAAGAGAGACGCCTTTTCAGACGCAAGAAAAGGGAGCAGGAAAGGCGTGAGCATGAGGAAGTCGAGATGCATAGACGTAGGAATGACGCTAGAAAATTTTATCAGAAGGTTAAGCGTCTAACCGAGGGTTATAGACCCGGAGCGTCTTCTTGCAAGGACGAGAACGGAAACCTGGTTACAGATCCGCAGGGGGTGCTGAGGTTGTGGAGGAAACACTTCTCTACTCTGCTACAAGGCGATGACGACACCAATACCGCCTCTAGAGATGATGTTCCGAACCCGATCAATGATGACGGCGTGGAGATTCCGCCGCCTAGCTATGAAGAGGTCAAAGTCGCGATTACGCGTCTTAAAAACAATAAAGCGGCAGGTCCTGATGGCCTCCCCGCTGAATTGTTTAGGACCAGATGTAATGAGTTGGTAGGGCGCATGCACCAGCTCATCTACAAAATATGGCTAGAAGAAAGTATGCCCAACGATTGGAACCTCAGTGTCCTCTGTCCTGTCCTGAAAAAGGGAGACCCCACAATCTGCGCCAACTACAGGGGTATTAGCCTTCTCCCTATCGCATATAAGATTCTTACAGGCGTATTGTGTGAACGACTGAAGCCACTCGTCAAAACACTGATTGGACCTTATCAGTGCGGCTTCAGACCTGGCAAATCCACCATAGACCAGATCTTCACACTGCGCCAAATCCTGGAGAAGGCCCACGAAAAACAAGTCGACACACACCATCTTTTTGTCGACTATAAGGCAGCCTTCGATAGCCCCATAAGGGATCGTGTTTATGCCGCAATGTCTGAGCTCGGTATACCTGCGAAGCTGATAAGAATGCAGATATGCAGAATGACGTTGAGCAATTCCTGCAGCTCCGTCAAGGTAGGAATGGACCTCTCCGAACCTTTTGATACCGTGCGAGGCTTCAGACAAGGCGACCCCTTATCATGCGACCTCTTCAACTTCGTCATGGAGAGTGTTCTGCGAAAGGCAGGAGTGCATCGCAATGGCACTATCTTTCAAAAAAGTGTCCAATTGCTTACGTACGCTGACGACATCGACATCATAGGGCGTACCAAGCGAGATGTTACTGCTGCCTTTAGTGCTATTGAACGGGAGTCTAAGAAGATGGGTCTGGCAGTAAATGAGGGCAAAACAAAGTATATGTTGTCGACAAGTAGAGACGTGCGGCGTATTGATTCTCAGATTACGGCCGATAACTATACTTTTGATACAGTCAAGGAATTTATTTATCTTGGATCCGCCGTTACCACCAAAAATGATGTCAGTCTGGAGATCAAACGCAGGATTACTCTTGCCAACAGGTGCTACTATGGTCTCAATAGACAATTGAGCAGCAGAGACCTCACTCGTGCGACAAAATTAATACTCTACAAGACGCTCATCTTACCCGTGCTTCTTTATGGCGCAGAGGCATGGACCCTATTAAGAACTGATGCAGCAGCCTTGAGAGTATTCGAGAGGAAAGTCCTACGTAAGATCTTCGGTCCTGTGCGAGTTGGCGATGATTTCCGCATCCGATCTAACAGTGAGCTGTATGAGCTCCTCAACGACATAGACGTTGTGCAGCGTATTAATATCCAGCGGCTGCGCTGGCTCGGCCATGTCGTTCGAATGGAGGAGGATGCTCCGGCGAAACGGGTATTTGATGCGGGGATCTGCGGAAGTCGGCGAAGAGGACGACCTTGTATCCGTTGGAAGGACCAAGTCGAGAAAGCCCTGTCATCGATTGGTGTGACCAACTGGCGTAGGCGCGCAAGAAGCAGAGGCGCCTGGAAGGATGTGTTGCGGCAGGCCGAAATCCGTTAATCGGGTTGTTATGGCCAATTAAGTAAGTAAGTAGGTAGTAAAATTTATTGTATACAATATCAAAAACATATTTTCATATATTCTTAAATACAAAAACGGCGGCTGAATTTAACCCGAATAAATCTTCGGCGGCGGCGGCTTTTAAATTTTATCGGCGGCTCGGCTTAGCCGGCTGTCAGCCGATCGGCGCAGGTCTCTGTTGCCCAATCCATAAGGTTCAATTAGTCCTGACTTAACCATAACCATATAAATCAGCTGTCTTAACCAATTTTATGGACATCAATGTTTTCGATTATAGGTGACTTACCATAATGCCATAGTCATCACGATAACCATATGTACCAATTGAATTTTGGTTTTTTGCCATAACCATAAACAGCTGTTTGCTGAATTTACTTACATGTATACACATTTTTTTTGTTTATTTTTATATTTTTGAAAAATATATATGTGCAATTAACGTAAACAGCTGTTTATGGCTATGGCAGCACTGATTACTGCTAATAGTAAATTTACGGTTATGGATTATGTTACGACTACAGCGTTATGGTAAAGTCAGGACTAATTTAACCTTTAATATCTTTTTCAGTTATGTCATTACCGGGTGCATTATAGGTATTCGAAATAAATTGTTTTATCGTCTTTCTATTTTTTTAATGTCGCAAATCGTTGATCTAGGAACATGGAATATTTCGGCAACCTGTCTAATAGTTTTTCCTTCATCAAGACTTTGTAAAATATCAAATTTTTCCTTTAAAGTTGGTTTGCGTTTGTTATTTAAAGACATGAATGACGCTTGGTATGGAGTTAGACAAACACGCTGTGCGAAAGAATGTATCGAAACTGAGGTAATGATAGTGCAAAATGAAAATAAAATTGTGAATAACAAAATATTGGGAGTTAAAAACGGGAATTTAATTTTTTTTCTTGCATACAAAAAATTTGTCCGGATTGTAGAGGTAACAATTTTAAGTTGTCCGAAATGTAGAAGCGTTCGAATTATTGGAGTGTTCGGACCAGCGCATGTCTGGACTGTCGAAGTTGTACTGTACATCTCGTATGATACCTTTTTAATATGTTAACGCACAAATGCATACACTGACTCATACAATTGTCCATACACCCAGCTATTGAAAGTATATTACATTTTATTTAAAAGTACAGACTCCATCTGAGTAAGAAGGTAAAAATAACTGAAAAAAGTACATACAAATATACATACATATCTACAGATTTGTGCACCTGTCATATACTATATTGACGGCGATTATTTTAATTTTATATTGTTTTTGCAAAAAGTTCTTAAAAGTTATTCGGTTTAACAAAACATAAAAATAAACATCAAAGTAAGTGCAAATAACAAAAATCAGAAAAAAATAATTGTTTTGACGTCAAAGAGCCGATTGTTAAATCGCATAATGATGACAAAAGTTTGCGGGAAATTGATGAAACCAAATTCATCCGGAAATCAAGTAAATAACAAATAAAAAGTGATTCGTATGAAATGTTAAAGAAATAATATTTAATTAACCTTTCTCTTTATTAAGCACAATAAGCCATTTATGGGGTATCAAAAATTTGACAACACGTGATAACTAATAACCAAGTGCCCAGACGTTTGATGCAGATCTCTGAAATATTTGCAAAAAATTTCTACCAAAACTGATATTTTCTATAAAAAATTGTTTAGAAGAAGTTTTTGACGCCAAAGAACAAATCGTTTTAAAAACTAATTTGCAAACAAATTATTATAAATTTTTATTGGCGTGCGATTAATTTTTTGAGTCACAATTAAAATCTGTTAATTTGATATATAACTTTTCAGGACGAAAAGTGTATCACCTACACCTAGCTTGGCAAGCACTTTTTCAGCAACACCACACCACCTATAATATTTGCTATACCGTTATATAACCTGAAGGAAAGTAAGTAAGAGTCGAAAATCTGTTTCGTAAATTAAATTTTCTATCGGTACCATTTTGATTTATCACTCCATTCCCGTTTATTCCAAATTATTTGCTTTTCAAAATTTACGCTTGGAAGTATTTTTCGTCTCTTTATCTTTATATTTCCTTTTAATGGAAGTGAAATTTCATGCTCGCATATGGATTGTCTTTCAAGCATGAATTAAAATACGACCGTAAACTTAACTTAAAAAAGCTTTTAAAATATGTATAGACCGTAACTCATATTTAAATAGTCAACCTTAACTTCAACTGACGATTTTTAATTATCTATTCGTTCTGTCATTTAGATTTTTGGTGTTTAAGAGATCTAAGAAAATTGTGGTATCGAGTTTATCTATTAAAGCGTTTAATTGCAACTCGCAATTTGTAATTTCTAATAATTTGAAATTAATTTGACTTAAAATTTACTCAGTTTTTCTTACTCAGTTATTATTGATTTGTTTTGGTAAAATATTTGATAAAATTGAAAATAATTAAGGCATTTTTCTCATTGCTCATAATTGTTTCCAGTTTATTTGAATAAATAGACTCGTCCACCATCATGCATTATCGGTATGCCCGGCGATCTTTATGATCAAATTATTCAATATTTTTGTGTAATTATTTTTTACACGATTTTTATTTAGCATTAAATTCCTTATGTTATTCAGATGTCACTATGGTCTAGTAGGTAGTGTGTTGGCTTATTAGACGTAAAGCCAGGGTTCGTGTCCTAGGCCAGAGATCAAAATAAAATACAAAAAAGTATTTCTTCGGCGATTTCCTCTCAGCAGATTTCTGGCAAAAACTCAAAGAGTAAATAAAATTGCCGTGAAAAGTTTCTCAAAAATCTGTCGTTCGGAGTCGACTTTAAACTGTAGGTCCCGCCACTTATGTATAAAATTAACACACACAACATAAGTAGTGTGAGAAACTAGGTTAATAATCCTGACTGAAGGGCTGTAATGACCAATTATGTATGTTATGTATGTATGTAAATTCCTTATGTTATACATATAATGTTTTGTATGTTGCACTGTCACCACATATCATTCAGATCTATAGCATTAAATAGATGATATCGATCGAAATCTAATTAAATTTTTGTTCCTTTTTAAACTTAAGAGTCAAATTCACAATGTCTTCAATTTTAAAAAGTTTTGTTTTTTGTTGTTTTCCTTCTTAAAAAAAAAATTCAATACATAGAATTAAAATTTAATTATTTTAGTTTGTTTTTGCAAAATGTACATATGAGTTCTTTGAAATTCGATTTACGTCGTTTCGATTTACTTCGCCTTTTTTCGGAACATTCTACGATAATACTTTATTCAATAAGTTAAATTTTAATATTTTTCTATGTTTATACCAATGGTACGATTAAATTGAATCCACTTGCAACAACCATATTTACATACAGAGAACACCAAATACTTAAACAATTTCCTTAATTTTAACCAATAGTTTGAATAAAATACTTGGGTTTAGATGTTTATTTTATTAATTTGAGAGAAAATACAAAAAAGTTTCAGATACTTCATGGAACCCTGAGTAAATTTAAAATTCAAAGGCATAATATATGAAAATGATATTCCTTGCATTCCAAGCACTTCATTTAAAACAATTTGGAATTGAATGTAGAAGTCTTATTTAGTGTTTTCTAGTAGCATCATTTGCTAGTTTTGCAGTTGACTTTTGTTTAAGGTTTAGGGATTACGTAGCCGTTCTTTCAAATGATCTCCTAAATACTCTCTTGGAGTCATATCGGGACTTTAGGCAAGAGTATTAAGCCAGTGGGGACTTTTTTGTCACAAAATATATTGGAGTACTAAGACTTTTGTTGTCCACTGTATATACATAAGTGACGAAACATTATCAAATATAATGATATAAGCAGAACAAGAAAAAACGTCTGTTTATAAACACCTTGTCTTCTAACCCTTTATTGTATTATTTTTTTTTTCTATTTATTTAACTCCAGGTTTCTTCGTTCGTTACACTTAAATTAAATAATTAAAGGGGGAAAAAAAATTATTTCACATAAATTATGTCAGCCAGTATGTGTATTTAAGTTTGCCATCACACAAAAATAAATAAATGTATGACTAGATACGAGTATATGCACAACACACCCACAAATACTGTTTTTTTGTTTTTCTTTTTTTTTGTTCTTAAAAAGTTTTTCAATAATAATTTATTATTGATTTCAATTTATGAAATTTATTTTCAAGTTAAAACACGAACACATTTTTTGAAGTGCAAGTCTAGCAGATAAACTGACTGAATAAACAAATTCATCCTCGTATTATAACGTCAGTATTAGATGGATGGGCACAATACAATACTTGCTACAGTTTAGTTGTAGTATGCACTTCTCAATTCTCTAATAAAATAAAGAATTTTTTGGTTATTGTTGTTGTTGTTTTGTTTTAGAAACCATTTACATACATACATACAAACTATACATATACGGTATATTGCATACATATGTATGTATGTACGTATATTCTTCATATAAAGTAAACTTTTTGTTTTTAAACAAACTTTAACAAGGCAAATAAATAACTTCGAATTAACGCTTTCACATGTGAATTTATACGTTCTACGGTAATTAGCGACTAATTCAGTTTATCGTTTCAAGTTTTCTTTTATTTGTTCACAAAAATTATTTTTTCCCACAAGAAATCACGCATTTTCACTGTTTCACTCTCACACTAATGCTGCTGCTTAATCGTCGCTTAATATTTCAAAATTCTTTGCTGCCATTCACGATACTGAGGCATACTCGTCTGCCATAAGAAATTATATTTGATGTGACATTTTCCTTGAAGGAAAACAGTTATTGCGGCAATGGTTTGATTTTAATTTTCGTTTAGTTAGTTAGATTAGTTGTGCTATTTAATCCTATGACTGCAGAAAGAAAACTTACACTTGTATGCGGTTCATTCTAGTACGAATGGAAATTATACTAGAAATTGTAATGAAAGGCCTTCTGCGATTGTTATTTATGAACGTTTAAATATGGTTTATGATGTGCAAACGGTAAAACATTTCATTTTCATTCATTTATTAAAAATTTCAGGAATGTTTACATTATTAATTACAAAGTAAATAATTGAGGCAAATAAATTATATCAGCTGCTCAACATGTTATGGATTTTCCCCGAAAGTTGAATTTTCCTCCTTATTGGTTAACTAAGCAATCTTCAAAGAGTGTCTAAGGCATATTGGTTAGATAGAGATAGTTGTTGGTTTGTTTTATTGTTGTATGGCATTTTATGTATAATTTTCCAATGTTTCCCCGCGAAGCTATTCAGCTTGTCTGCAGGATATTTGTGCAAAAATTTACATATTTTCTGTTTTTTGTTCTAATTAAGTTCTTCTTTTAGATTCTATATTTGGCTTTAGTTACTCATTGTAAACTTATGAGCTAGTTTTTTATTTGTTTCTTTTTTTCGTATTTGTTTCTATTGTTTATTATATAAATTGGTATTTTATTGAGAATTGTTGGTAATGTTACTGGAAGAGTGTTTCTTCCATATTCATTTAGAAAGCGATTAACTTTAAATCTTCCTTGTGATTTTCTTCTTGTGTTATATGCATGATCGATTTGTTTCAAAAAATTTGGGTTATCGGCAAATTCATTTATTATTGTAATATTATAAATGTTTTTTACGCTTAAAACGTTTGTAGCTTTTGTTATATTGAAATGAGTGTTATTATCTGTTGGATGAGTATTGGTGTTATATTGTTGTTTTTTCCATAATATTCTGACTATCTGATCTTATGTTTTCTGCAACGTGCTGTTGTATTTAACATTTCCCCAAGCAGCTATACCATGTCTCAGATATGATTCAGCAAGTGAGAAATAGGCTTGACGTAGTACGCTGTATGGTACACAGTTGCTCAAGTGAAATAATATATATGAGATTTTTCTAAGCTTTTTTTGTAGACTTTCAATATGTATTTTCCATTTAAAGCTACTATCAACGTAGAGTCCTAGATACTTGTATGAGTTAACCTTTTCTATTTTGGTTGAACAAGAGTCGTTTTGGTATGTGTTGTTAGATGTTTTATGAATACAATCTGTGTTGTGAAATGTTAGGTTTATGTCTGAGCTTACAAGATGAGGTGGTTTGATGTGCATTACTTTTGTTTTATTTGCATTGATGATAAGACCATTATCGTGCGACCATTTTGTTGCAATATCTAATTGTCTCTGCATAATTTCAATTACTTACTTACTTACTTAATTGGCCATAACAACCCGATTAACGGATTTCGGCCTGCCGTAATACATCCTTCCAGGCGCCTCTGCTTCTTGCGCGCCTACGCCAGTTGGTCACACCAATCGATGACAGGGCTTCCTCGACTTGGTCCTTCCAACGGATACAAGGTCATCCTCTTCGCCGACTTCCGCAGATCCCCGCATCAAATACCCGTTTCGCCGGAGCATCCTCCTCCATTCGAACGACATGGCCGAGCCAGCGCAGCCGCTGGATATTAATACGCTGCACAACATCTATGTCGTTGAGGAGCTCATACAGCTCACGGTTAAATCGGATGCGGAAATCATCGCCAACCTCGCACAGGACCGAAGATCTTACGTAGGACTTTCCTCTCGAATACCCTCAAGGCTGCTGCATCAGTTCTTAATAGGGTCCATGCCTCTGCGCCATAAAGAAGCACGGGTAAGATGAGCGTCTTGTAGAGTATTAATTTTGTCGCACGAGAGAGGTCTCTGCTGCTCAATTGCCTATTGAGACCATAGTAGCACCTGTTGGCAAGAGTAATCCTGCGTTTGATCTCCAGACTGACATCATTTTTGGTGGTAACGGCGGAGCCAAGATAAATAAATTCCTTGACTGTATCAAAAGTATAGTTATCGGCCGTAATCTGAGAATCAATACGCCGCACGTCTCTACTTGTCGACAACATATACTTTGTTTTGCCCTCATTTACTGCCAGACCCATCTTCTTAGACTCCCGTTCAATAGCGCTAAAGGCAGCAGTAACATCTCGCTTGGTACGCCCTATGATGTCGATGTCGTCAGCGTACGCAAGCAATTGGACACTTTTTTGAAAGATAGTGCCATTGCGATGCACTCCTGCCTTTCGCAGAACACTCTCCATGACGAAGTTGAAGAGGTCGCATGATAAGGGGTTCGCCTTGTCTGAAACCTCGCACGGTATCAAAAGGTTCAGGTCCATTCCTACCTTGACGGAGCTGCAGGAATTGCTCAACGTCATTCTGCATAGTCTTATCAGCTTCGCAGGTATACCGAGCTCAGACATTGCGGCATAAACACGATCCCTTATGGGGCTATCGAAGGCTGCCTTATAGTCGACAAAAAGATGGTGTGTGTTCGACTTGTTTTTCGTGGGCCTTTTCCAGGATTTGGCGCAGTGTGAAGATCTGGTCTATGGTGGATTTGCCAGGTCTGAAGCCGCACTGATAAGGTCCAATCAGTGTTTTGACGAGTGGCTTCAGTCGTTCACACAATACGCCTGTAAGAACCTTATATGCGATAGGGAGAAGGCTAATACCCCTGTAGTTGGCGCAGATTGTGGGGTCTCCCTTTTTCAGGACAGGACAGAGGACACTGAGGTTCCAATCGTTGGGCATACTTTCTTCTAGCCATATTTTGTAGATGAGCTGGTGCATGCGCCCTACCAACTCATTACATCCGGTCCTAAACAATTCAGCGGGGAGGCCATCAGAACCTGCCGCTTTATTGTTTTTAAGACGCGTAATCGCGACTTTGACCTCTTCATAGCTAGGCGGCGGAATCTCCACGCCGTCATCATTGATCGGGTTCGGAACATCATCTCTAGAGGCGGTATTGGTGTCGTCACCGCCTTGTAGCAGAGTAGAGAAGTGTTTCCTCCACAACCTCAGCACCCCCTGCGGATCTGTAACCAGGTTTCCGTTCTCGTCCTTGCAAGAAGACGCTCCGGGTCTATAACCCTCGGTTAGACGCTTAACCTTCTGATAAAATTTTCTAGCGTCATTCCTACGTCTATGCATCTCGACTTCCTCACGCTCACGCCTTTCCTGCTCCCTTTTCTTGCGTCTGAAAAGGCGTCTCTCTTCCCTTCTCTTCTCTCTGTAGTTCTCGACAATGGCTCGCGTAGCAGCAGACTGCAACGTCTTCTTGTATGCGGCGTTTTTCGCTGCAGCTGCCTCGCGACACTCCTCATCGTACCATTGATTTCGTTGGGGTGGGCGCTCGAAACCAAGGACTGTTTCCGCAGTAGTGCGCAAGGAGTGGGAGATGTTGGCCCACAGTCCTCCAATGTCGTTGAGATTAGGTGGGAATCGACGGAGCTTATCCGAGAGTTGAGCGGAGAACGCCTCAACTGTCCCTTGTGATCGCAGCTTCCTGACATCCAGCTTCCGCAGTGTACTAGAGCGCGCCATCCTCGAGGCGCTAATGCGCAATCGAAACTTGGCTGCGACAAGGTAGTGGTCCGAGTCAACGTTCGGACCTCTAAATGTGCGCACATCTAGTACACTGGATACATGCCTTCCGTCAATCACAATATGATCGATCTGGTTGGAAGTTGATCGATCGGGGGACATCCAAGTGGCCTTGTGGATGTCGAGATGTTGAAACCTGGTGCTACATACTACCATGTTACGCGCCGCGGCGAAATCGATCAGCCTCATACCGTTGTGTTCGCGTGGAGGCTGAACTGTCCGACAGTGGGGCCAAAGATACCTTCCCGCCCGACCTTTGCATTAAAATCCCCGAGGACAATTTTTGCGTCATGGGCCGGGCACTTATCATATACGTCCTCGAGTTTAGCGTAGAAGGCATCCTTAACCACATCGTCCTTATCTTCCGTCGGGGCGTGAGCACAAATCAGGCTGATGTTGTAGAATTTTGCCCTGATGCGGATTGTGGCTATTTTTTCGTTCACAGGTGTGAACCCAGAGACAAGGTGGCGAAGTCTCTTATTAACCACAAATCCGCATCCAAATTCGTGCTTATCAACATGGCAGCTGTAGTACACATCGCAAGATGCTAGCCTTTTGCATCCTTGCCCTATCCATCGCATTTCCTGTATGGCAGTGATGTCAGTCATACATTTCTTGAGGGCATCCGCCAGCCGGGCGGAAGCGCCCACCCTGTGAAGGGTGCGGACGTTCCAAGTGGCTATTCTTAAATCGTTGTCCTTTGAACGTTTGCCGTGGTCGTCAACTTTAAAGGGGATCTTTTTGGAATTATGTATATTAGTTTTCATTGGAGTAAAGTTTTACGTGGTGGTTCCAAGCCCTACGCACAACCCAAATTTAACGTCCAGGGGATTGGACTTCGCTGCACGCATTAGTTAACATCTAGCGGGTACTAGAATGCCATCCAGGAGGGGCCGCGAGGAGGCTGCGTTGTCAACTTGAATACAGCAAGACAAGGATCGTCCTGGTGGTCGCCATGTTGGCCACAGTCAGAAACTTTACCTTGTTTGCATGCATCCCATCCCTCCATAATTTCAATTGCGTTTGATATATTTTTGTTAGCAACAATTATAGCTGTGTCATCTGCATATGCGTAGGTCGTATCATTTAAATGTCTTAGCATATCATTTGCGTACATAATGTAGAGTATTGGGCCGAGCTTTGAACCTTGTGGTACACCACAATCATATGTTATTTCATTACTAATTATGTTTTTTATTTTAACACAGTACGATCTGCAATCTAGATAATTTTTAAACCATCTTAAAATATTACCTCTTATTTCCGTTCCTTTCTAGAATTTCAATCATTTTAGTGTGCGATAATGTGTCAAACGCTTTGCTGAAATCGATGAAAAGCACTAGAACATGCATACTATTACTTAAGCATTGATTGATGTGTGTTGAAAAATTGCCTAATAGCTTATTAATATTTGTACCTTTTTGAAATCCAAACTGGTTTTTATTATAATTTTGAACTTTTGTAGAAAATCTGTAAGTCTTTTAACTACGACTTCTTCCAAAACCTTTTCTACTACAGATAAAATAGCTATAGGTCTATAGTTGTTAAATTCCATTTTGTCTCCGTTTTTATATATTGGCCTTACTAACGATATTTTTAGCAAATTTGGCAAAATAGCCTGTTCTAAGCTTGAGTTGATCAGTTTGGTGATGATAGGTGTTAAGAAACTAGCATTATTCTTGAGGTCTTTTGGTCGTATATCATCAATTCCAGCGCCTTTTCCAATATTTAATGTTTTTAAAATGCTGTAAATTTCTTCTTCACTGGCGTAGTTAACGAAAATAGTGTTTAGTACGGTATTATGGGTATTATTTATTGTTTCTATATCACAATTATGTATTAATTTTTTAACGTTTGAATGAAAACTTAAAGCAAAGTTATTTGAAATAACACTAAGATTTTCATTTTTAAAAGTATTTATTATAAAATTGTCAATATCATTTGTTTTTTTACCAATTAATTCATTTAATAATTGCCATGTTGCGCGAATATCATTTCTTTTTTCAATAAATTTGTTTTTATAATAGTTATTTTTCTCAAAAGTAATTTTTTTTATTAACGAAATTTCTAAATTTTTGTATTCTTTTTCATATATTTTATTTTTAGGATTATTTCGCCATTTTTTAAAAGTTTATCCCTAGCATCACAATATTTTACAATCTCATTACTAATCAAGGATTTGTTGATCTTTTTTTATTTGATATTGTTTTTTTGTTGAACTTTGCTATATTTTATTAAACATTTCGTGCATTTATTATATAACTGATTTGGGTCTGATATTTGTTGCATTACTATATTCCAATTGGTTTCTTGTATTTTTTGTTAATTTTAAAATTGTTAAAATGAGGCCCCTGACTGAAAGATGTTGGTTGACTCTGTTTTTTTACATTTTCTTCATATACACAACAAAAAAGTGAGTAGTGATCAGAGATGCTTGTTGTTATTATTACAGCTTTTGCTTTTGTTGTTGCTTTGTTATTTCTTAAAAATATATGATCAATACACGTGCTTGTGTTTCTTTTAATATCTACACGTGTACTCTCATTAATCATACATTGCAGCCCGTTATTCATTATCATGTTTAGATATGTTGTTGTTGTGTTGTTTTCTCTTAATATATCTATATTTATATCTCCCGCTATTATGATCTCTTGTTTTTTATTTATGTTGTTTATGATTACATCAAGTTCGTTTGATGAATATAGTGACGCTTTCGTGAGGGGGACGATACATTGTGAGTAAAGAAAGTGTTCTGTTGTTGATATTTACATCAAGTTGTATTATTTCAAATGAGTTTGGTGTTAGAGAAATTTTATTAAATGTTATATCTTCTGCAATATAAATAGCAATGCCTCCACCTCTGTTTTCTCTGTAAAATACAGAATTAAAACCTTTTATTTTATAAAAAATGTTTTCATTATCAGTTATATTAGTTTCAACTAAGATAATAAATTTAATTTTATTTATTACACTATTTATTGTTGCCAGAAAAGGGGTGAAATTTAGTCTTAGTGATCGAATGTTTATGCATATTAATGATGTGGGATAAACTTAATAGGATATATCAATTTCATTAAAGTTGTTTAAAGTTTGTTTTTGATTATTCATCATTTCTTATTTTTTTATTATTTTTTATTATATTATAAAATATATATATATATGTATTTGAATTGTATTTTTTACATTGCATTTTTAATGGATTCAATATCTGCAGCATTATTAATGGTGAATAAGGTTGAGTTTTCATTTTTTCGTGCGAAGATAATGCCATTTCGTACCCAGACAAATTTCCAGTTTTCCTCCTTTGCTTTTGTTTGGATTGTCACAAGAGATGACGGTTATGAAACGTTAATTGATCATTTATATATATATATTTGTTAACCATGTTATCTTGATCAGTTTTATTGATTAATTTGCATCGACGCGATGTCTTTCAATTTTACTCATAAACTCGGTCTTTTTGCGCAGTGTAGAGAATTCTATGATGATTTTGTTTTGTTTTTTGATACGGTATGCATTTGAAATATCTTCCTCATTTATCTCAACATTTATTGTTGTACCAATAGTTTTAATCACTTCATACTCAGAGATTTCGTTGTTTTGTATGTTTTTTATTTCGATATTTTTGCTGATCATTTGCTGTTCTAGTTTGTTTATGCGTGATTCGTTGTTATTGATTCTAGTGTCTCTGTTTTTGTCCTTCTCACCAATCTCTTTCACTTGATTAACTAGAGTCGCAAGAGTATTTGATATTGTTGAGAGGGCGATTTGAATTTCATCTTTCATTTGTATGTTGGATGTGTTTACATTTACTGCAAGTTGTTCAACAGTTTTCTTAATCTCCTTCAGATCTGCCTTCAGGTCTGCTACTTAGATTGAACAGAGCATTAGCCTAGAATCGAAAGAGTTCAATCTAGAGTCAAACGAGGTTAATGACATTGTCTCTTTGAATTTTTTCGATTGGTCATTCTCTGCTGGCTCTCCATCATCATCGGTTCGAGCTTGTTTCCTGTTGTTGTTGTCCTCAAAACACGGTTTGGTACAATGAATTGGATTTCGTCGTGGTTTACAAATTTGACATTTCATGAAGTTGAAATTTTCTCAAATTACATTAAAAAATCTTGCTGTGTTTTGAATGTCAGCAGTGGGAGAAAAAAGTTGATTTTCATTCATGCATATGTTTCTGATTCGTTGGCATTAGATATGAAAACAGTCTAACAATGTTAGTAAGAACCCGCAGCCCTAAACGAACAGCGTACATATAAAATTCAGTTGGAATCATTTTTCAGGACGGACTAACAAAAGAGCGTTGAAAAAGATACATAGTATACACCGCCGC
>CM025793.1:58398633-58467954 GCA_014635995.1 Sarcophaga peregrina | reverse complement strand
ACCGGACAATTCCCAATAGTTGTTTCATTGGTGGCGACTATGATACATCCACGATTGTGTATTCAGAAGGTTGTCTATTGAAATTAATCGCAATATACGAAGCAGCAGAGCATTGGGTAACAATATTCTTATGGTCCAGTTTCAGTATTGAGGTAATTTTATAATCATTTTAATTTCATTTGAAATACTTAAATGATTAATTCTAATGCAACACAATTATTTATTATTCATATTCTGTAGACGGTGGCTTTTATATCGGCTTGTATACTGGCAATAACATTTAAGAATCAACAACGTAGAGCACGTTACTAAAAAAAAGTATTTTTTTTTATTTACATACATACATACATACGTACTTATTTATATTATTTTTACAGATTATGTACATATTTATAAATCGTTTTAAAATAAATTAATATTTTTATACGTTTTAATTAAAAACATTTTGGAAGTTGATTTGCTTTGTGTAGGACGGATTTTTATTGAATGTTTAAATTCATGATTTTCATTCTCCAAATTCTCAAGTACTATTTAAGTGCTCGTTGATCATTTATTTCTTAATTTCTTTTGTTAATAATTTTCATATTTCTAAATACAGACAAATGCCGATATAACGAATCTGATTTTAACGAAAATCCGATATAACGAACAGCTAAATTTCTAACTAGAGTATTCAAAAACCGAATCCGACAACCGGTTAACAGGTTTTTTTACTTTTAAAAGCTGATCGGTTTCGAATACCTCATATTTTCGACAAACCGGTTTTTTTCGCTAAATAACCGGTTTTTTTATTTTTTGCGAAAATACATAAAAATTTTCTTCAAATCAAACGAAAAGCAAAAACGACTTCAGTATTTTGTAAAAATAAGAAATTTGTTGTGAAATGAATGAAAATACTAATACCCTGTATTTCTCATATACTTGATTTAATTTGATATTTTTTATATTATTCCTCTGTTTAGCAACTCTATACATAAAGGCATTAGATTGTACAAACTTTTGTAGTTTCATAAATAATTGAAACCCAACAGGTTATGGGCCACACGTCACGCATTTAAAAAAAAAAATATTGAAAAAAAAAAAATTTTTTTTTTCAAATAAAATTAATAAAATTTAAAAAAAAAAATTTGTGAAAATAAAAAATATTTTTTTTTGTTTTACGGTTTTCGATGGCAAGTCTTCCGCTAGGATTTTCGTTGGAACGTTTAAGAGGACGCGAGAATTTCGATGTGTGGAAGAGGCAGGCCAAATCTTGCCTGATCATAAAAGGTTGCTGGAAAATAGTAGAAACCGGGTTAGTAAACGATGGCGATGCTATTAGTAATGAACGTGCTTTGGCTGAGATAACGTTAATGGTAGATCCATATAACTATGGACTCATTGCCGCAGCTATAACTGCGAAAGATGCTTGGGATGCATTAATGCGTTCTTACGAGGATACTGGCCTCACACGGAAAGTAGAATTATTGAAGCAGCTGGTGAATATGAGATTGCGGAATCACAGTTCTGTCCAGAAGTATGTCGTTATATGCATTGAAGGCAAAGAATGCAGGACTCAATATAGACGATGAACTCACAGCTTCATTAATGCTTGCCGGATTGCCGGATGACTTTAGACCACTTGTAATGGCCGTGGAAAACTCCAAGGAAACATTGACGGTCGATATGGTAAAAAATCTACTCCTACAAGATGTTAAATATGATACAACAAGTGCTGAAAAGGAGGCCCTGTTGTACACCAAAAATTTGAATGGAAAAAAGATAAAATCACCCCAATGCTACAACTGTAAAGAATTTGGACATATTGCTAAGAATTGCCCAAAGAAAAACAACAACAAAAGTACCGGGAAGTTCAACCGAAAAAGTGAGAAGAGAGAAGTTTCATCGACGTTGATTGCAACAAGTACTAGCGTGAATGTGTGTGAAGAGGCTGATGAGCGATACAACAGCAACGATAACATGCATTGGTATGTTGATAGCGGCGCTAGTAATCACATGATAAGTAACAACAAACATCTCTATAACGTACGCAGCATAGAAGACAAAAAAGTAGTTGTCGCTAACAAGAGGGAGTTGAACCTTGAATGCGCTGGCGACGTTGACTTAAATATTTTAAGCGGAAATGAAAAAAAATCCATAACGGTAAAGAACATTGAATACGTACCGAATTTGTGTGCAAATCTTCTTTCGGTAAGGCAGATGACCAAAGATGGTAAAACGGTAATTTTCAAAGGAGAAACGTGCCGTATATATAGTGATGATTTACTAATTACATCTGCACACATCTACACAGTGAACAACGATTTATATCGTATAGACAGTCAGCCATATTCAAACGATAGTAAAGCTTTTATTGCCAAAAAGGATTTTAAATTATGGCACAGAAGATTGGGTCACATTTGTGACAAAATTTTGAGGTGAAGTGAAAAATGCGTCTATTGGTATTGTTTTTGACAAAGGGAATAACGAGCCTTGTGTGGTTTGCGTGAAGGGCAAACAAACCCGAAAGCCAATAAGAGAGGATGGTACAAGGGCCACAAAATTATTAGAATTAATACACTCCGATGTCGTTGGGCCACTAGACGTGAATTCTTTTTCTGGTGCTCGATTTCTGGTTACTTTTGTGGATGACTATTCCCGGAAATTATTTGTGTATCCACTCAAGAGAAAATCCGAAGTTTTTGACACTTTCGTTAAGTTCAAGAAAATGGCTGAGAACCAGTGTTCAACAAGAATAAAAATTTTAAGAACAGACAACGGTGGCGAATATGTAAATGCTAACTTCCAAAGTTTTTTGAAGGACTGTGGTATAATACATCAAAAGACGTGCACATATTCTCCAGAGCAAAATGGCACCGCTGAAAGAATAAACCGGACTTTGATGGAAAGTGTGAGATGCATGTTAATAGACAGCGGATTAGATTATCGTTTTTGGGCAGAGGCTGCCAACACGGCGTGTTATTTAATTAACAGGGTCCCTTGCCGTGGTAAAAATCCAAGTCCGGACGAAATTTGGTCAGGACGGCGTCCTAATTTGAAATTTTTGAAAGTTTTCGGCTGTCCTGCTCTTGTACACATTCCAAAGGAAAAAAGACGTAAGCTGGAGCAAAAATCTATTGAATGCATCATGATGGGGTACAGTACAGAAAGCAAAGCATATAGATTGTTCAATCCAGAGGACTACGGAATACTTATAAGTCGTGATGTCGTGTTTTTAGAGGAAAGCACGATCAGCCTAAAAAGGAAAACAGATTTTTATTATCCAGAATTGCTTCAGGCTTATGATAGTGTCAATTCAGGGGAGAGCAGCACTAAAGTTGAATCGACACCGGAAATAGAACCAATACAGAACGAATCGAGTCCTGCTACGGAAAATGGAACAGATGACAGTAGTAATGATGACTCTGTTGAGTGGTCGTCACCTATGACATCACCCGTGGAAGATGATGGTGGCGAATGGGCTCCAAACCCGTACGAAGCACAAAACATTCCAGTTGAAGGAAATATCCGTCGGTCTGAACGTATTGCCAATAGAAATCAGCGATCGACAAATTTTTGTGCAATGCAGTACATTTCTGATGATCCAGGTACAGTAAAGGAGGCATTGTCGTCAGAAAACTCAAGTAAATGGAAAGCTGCAATGAAGGAGGAAATCGATTCGTTAATCGCGAATAAGACGTGGGTGCTAGACGATTTACCACCGGGTGAAAAAGCCATAAAATCAAAATGGGTGTTCAAGAAGAAAAGAGATGAACGTGGTAATCCCAAACGTTGGAAGGCTAGACTAGTGTTGAAAGGTTTTTCACAACGTGAAGGAATCGACTATACGGAAACCTTCTCACTTGTTGTCCGGTATGATTCCATCCGTTATTTGCTGGCGTTGGCTGTTAAAAATGACATGTTTATCCACCAAATGGATGCAGTAAGCGCATATTTAAATGGTACGCTGAAAGAAACTGTTTTTATTTAACAACCTGAAATGTTCGATGATGGTTGCGGAAAGGTATGCAAGCTGCGGAAATCAATATATGGTCTAAAACAATCGGGCCGTGTTTGGAATGAGACGATCAACAACGAATTGCTGAAAATAGGTCTTGTGAGAGGTGAAGTGGATCAATGCGTCTACCATAAAATAAGTGATGGCCTAATGCTGTACATAGCCATTTATGTCGACGATGTCTTGATATTTTCTAACGACCTTAAAGCGATAGAATCTTTAAAGTCGAAGCTGGGTAACAAATTTAAAATGAAGGATATGGGGGAAGTATCATCGGTACAAAAATCACCAGGGGCGAAAATTTTATTAAGATTGACCAATCACGTTATATTGCTGATGTTCTGGTACGTTTTGGAATGAGTGAATGTAACCCAATCTCAACCCCAATGGATTACAATCAGAAATTGTCAGTGAACATGTCTCCTGAAGATGAAGAGTCTAAGCGACGAATGCCGAATATCCCATATATGCAGGCTATTGGTTGCCTATTATTTGCTGCCCAAATTACTCGACCCGACATTTGCTATGCGGTAAATGTACTTACTAGATTTGGAACAAATACCGGTAAACCACACTGGGAGGCAGTTAAACGCGTGATGAGATATTTGAAAGGTACAATCGACAAGGGAATCACTTTCACGAAGCAAATAGAAGATGGTATGAAAGGCTATTGTGATGCAGACTGGGCCGGGGATGTTGACGACCGCCAATCCACCACCGGCTATGTCTTTGTATACCAATCAGGCGCAATTGCCTGGTCTACAAGAAAGCAAAAGACAGTGGCATTATCTACGACGGAAGCAGAGTTCATGTCACTGACTGCTGCTATTCAAGAATCAGTATGGCTGAAACGCCTTAAAGCTGAACTCAACCCTAACAGCAGCAAAAGTATGATGCTATATTGTGACAACAAGGGCGCCATACAAGTCGCTCTTAACAATAACTATTCACAAAGAACAAAACAAGTGGACATAAAGGCCAAGTTTATCAGACAGAAAATTGATGAGAAGGAAATCGTTTTGAAATACTTGTGCACAGATAAAATGGTTGTCGACGTATTAACGAAAGCTGTTACTCCTCAGAAATTGAATTATTTTGTAGAATATTTTGGTCTTTACTAACCCAAATAGTATACATTGAATTGAATTGTTAATTTTATTTTTTGATTGTAGAGTGTATGAGAAATCATTTGATTTTGGAATTGTTTCATTCAGGGAGAGTGTTGTGAAATGAATGAAAACACTAATACCCTGTATTTCTCATATACTTGATTTAATTTGATATTTTTTTATTATTATTATTTTTATTATTCCTCTGTTTAGGAACTCTATACATAAAGGCATTAGATTGTACAAACTTTTGTAGTTTAATAAATAATTTAAACCCAACAAAATTAAAAAACTTGGATTGGTATGGAACTCGTTTTCGAAAATGATTGAATTTTTTTAAGAATATGGAAATGTGTGGACTTTTCTTTAATACCGTTCTCACCTATCGAAATTGAAACTTTAGAAAATCTATTGAAAACTTTGCAACCAGAAATAGCAATTAAAGAATTATCTAAGGATTCTGTTCCACCGAAGCGGAGTCCAAGAAATATGCTATCGATTTGTATAACCGTTTATTTCCTTGCAATGATACACATGATGAAGTATTTCTGACTCTGATTAAGATTTAAGTCTTGATACGGATCTCAGCAGCTTAATTTTTGATTTAAATAATACATTAAACAGTCTACAAAAAAATCATAAAACCACATTCATTATTACACGATGATTTCATATACCTCGACAAATGCAACAAAAGGACATAAAAAATGGAAAAGTTCTATCACTTTCTTTTGGCTATTTGGCCAACTTCAATTTTCAGCGAATACATCCAATTGTATTAAAACTAAAGAAAGAAACCGGTTAACCTGTTTTTTTTTTTTTTTTTTTGTAAAACCGTATTCGAAACCGGTTTGTTTTAGATGTCAAAATTTCTAATTATTCGATAACCGATTTTTGGAAATTGTCGGTTTTTTGAATACTCTATTTCTAACATTAACTATCTTATACAGCGAACTCTTCACACATTTTAAGATCGATATAACGAATGGTAAAAAAAACAAAAGAAAATCAAGCAAATAATTTATTTTATTTTAGTGAACATTTAAAAATTTGTCTTCTCAATATTACGAACAGGAAGGACTAAAGAAAATGAAAACAATGACTACGATTTTGTATGTGCTTAGGTCTTTTTATTGAGTTTTTAAAAGTGCAAGTGGTCACGTGCAGCAGTTCACAAAAGTTTACAACTAGGACAAAAACACACTTTAACCGTAGATCGAGCTCTTAAAAAACTTCATAATCCTAGCTTATGTTTCTCTTTTGATACATGCTTGTAGTACATAGTATTGTCACGATTATTGATAGATTTTGTTAAAAAATTTTAATATTTTGATATATTTTAAATCATTTTAATAAGACTATTTTATATTATTAGACTTTATTATCTACAACCTTGATACAAAATTTTTGACATGATGCACATTGTAGAATTCATTTTTACGTCAAAATCAGATCGGTCTACATTGAAAGATGTGACAGTAAATAATAAATGAATGGCATACTCAGGGTCATTGGCAACTAATTTAAGGAACGAAATGTAAATGTCCTAAAGTAAACTCTACATCAGGACACTATAACCAGGAGGCAATTACAGCCATCACCAATAAGACCAGGTCCAATAAGATTACAAACCAAGACATAGACTAATTAAATGCGAGATATGGTCGAGTTTACTACAAAAGAAATGATATATCATAACCTCTAATTATTCGTTCGGAAGAGGATGTTGATAACATATTGTTAAAAGCTTCAACGATGAGGTCTGATGTACGCTCGAGATTTAGAAACCCTACTACTGCTACTGCCGATGATGATGTTGTTGAGGATGAGTTAGCATATGTCTCTCCTTCATAAATTTTTAATATTATAATTGTAAAGCATTTTATTATTTCTCTTTTTTTTTTTTTAATTTTTCTCTTTTTTCTTAATGTGTACCAATCTGTATTTTCATAATATATCAAACTACAATAGACACATTTATTCTTTAAGCACTTCATTTTTTAATATATTTAGTGTTAACGTTAGAAGCATTTCATCTATAGCCAAATTTAATAAATTCAAGTCGTTAATAGCGAGCCTTACAAGACTTCCTGATGTAATAGCAATCCAGGAGACATTGTTAGACGGTAGATTGGGTCTGCTTTACTCTATCGAAGGATACGAGTATGTCCATTGCTGTAGGTCTGATGGATATGGTGGCACTTCGTTATACGTAAAAAATAATTTGCAGTTTACAGTGGAGTATTGTAGAAGTGAAAATTTTATGGACCTAATATCAATTTCAATCAATAATTTTCGAGTAAATGGGCATTGCCTGAAAATTCTTTCAGTTTATCGTTCCCCTAAATGTTCAATAAATGAATTTCTTGGTATTGTTGAAGGATTTATGAATTCGTATACTCATAATTCATTAGTGGTTGTTGGTGATATGAATATTGATATGTTAAATAGTCCTCATTGTTCTGATCTAACGGACTTGGTTTTGAGCTATGATTGCCATAGCTGTCATGGACTTATAACGAGGCCTTCTTCTAATACATCTATTGACCAAGTGTTCAGTAATATTATTGGAAAATGTTCTGTAGATTCTATTGAGTGCACGTTAACGGATCATAACTTGATATCTATTAAACTTCATTGCCAATATGAATCAGATAATTTTGTTGAGGTTAAGAAAGTAAGGTGCAATTATCAAATGGTTGAGCAGATACTTAATGAAAGTTTGAGGGGTATTGAACGTGTAAATGATCCCATGTTATTAACTAACAGTCTTATATCGTGTATTAATAGTGCTGTTAATGCATCAACAAGTACGTCTCAATGTAAAAAATCTATAAGATTTGAAATGGAGCCATGGATAAACAAGGCTTTATACTGTACAAAAAAAGGATTTTGACTAAGCGAAGGAAATCGAAAAGTAATAAATACGATGGTTTGCTGAAAAGACTCGGGAGAGTTGTCAAGTTGGCTGTTAAAAATTCTAGAGATAATTATTACTGTTATAATTTAAATGAGATTTGCACTGACCCGAGAAAGACCTGGATCTTTATAAATAACACCCTTGGTAGAAATAAGAAAAAGGATATTAAGTTAAGTGCTGCAGGGGTATCGACAGATGAAGATAATGTCAAAGCAAATATGCTTAATCAATACTTTATTCAATCAGTTATTCAAGTAAGGCATTCCCGGAGGATAGCTGTAATTCGTTAAGGACTTTGTGCCAAACATCTAGTCGTTTTAATCTTCAGACTATTTGTCTAAACGATATGGCTAATGCTATAAATAATCTGAAATTAAAACAATCTACTGGTTATGACAATATTACGTCGGAAACATTATATACATAGATGCAAGGACATAATTGCTCCAATCCTAGAGCATATTTTAAATCAAATAATTCTAACATCAAGTTATCCCGATTGTCTAAAGATAAGTAAAGTCGTTCCAATACCTAAAGTCCCAAATGCCGCTATAGTCAATGATTTTCGTCCGATTTCACTACTATCCACGATAGACAAAATTTTTGAAAAATTGATCCATGAAAAACTTCTGTTATAAATTATGTATGTGATGGGATAGATAGGGGTTCATGTGGTGTTGCGGGCCTGTTTCTTGATTTTACCAAAGCTTTTGATCTGGTTGATCATGAAATTATGATACAGAAGTTGAAATATTATGGTGTTGTTGATGGAGAGTTGAAGTTATTTGAAAACTTTCTTAAAAATAGGAAACAATTCGTTCAGTTAGAGGATACTAAGAGTGACAATGGGTCAATTTGGACCTCCGGGTACTGTGCTTGTCTTGACCGACAGGTGCACGTCCTCTAAGAGTGACACTTTGGATGTAATTAGCGGAGTGCCACAGGGTAGTCGCTAGGGGCCTTTACTGTTCTCTATTTACATAAATGATCTTTTTAATTTGAATCTATCTGGGAAATTGTTTATGTTTGCGGATGACGTTTGTTTGTTTTATCCATACAAATATGACCTTGTATTGAAAACTTATATGGAACGAGATGTTGCCCTGATTTTGGAATACGCTCGCCTTAACAAGCTGATTCTAAATGCAAACAAGACAAAGACGGTCAGATTCCGGCCGCGTTCATATATGCCGATCAATAACTTCAGCATTTCTGTTGACGGAAATGATATTTTTGAGACCAATGAAGTGAAATATTTAGGAGTTACGTTACAAAGCAATTTAGCATGGAATTCGCATATAAAGGACGTCAAAAGGAAAATTGCACCTGCTATTGGAATTTTATTCAAAATGAGAAACAAATTTAATTTAAAAACAAAACTCCTAATTTATCAAGCATTGATTCAAAGTCACCTAAACTATATGGTTACATTGTATGGTTACAAAAATACAACTGAATTAAAATCACTGCAGGTTTTGCAAAATAAATCTTTAAAATTGGTTCATAACTTACCATTACTATATCCAACATTGACACTTTATGAAGGTGTTTTCAAGCCGATAATGCCTATATGTGCCCAATATAAGTATAAACTAATAATGTTTATGTTCAAATCCATAAATAGGATTGGATATCACACTATCGACTTTGTTCAGAATCAACGAATTTTCAATACTAGAAGTCAGAGCAATTTATATACCCCAAGATGCAGATTGGAGATGACTAAGCAAAGGATTGAATATGCTGGAAGTCTTGAGTATAACAGCTTGCCTATAAGGATAAAAACGATAAGCACTATTTCAACGTTTAAAAGAGAACTGAAAAAATTTTTATTTGGAAGGTTTGAAATGCTTCTGCGGAGATAACTTGTTTTTTTTTTTTTTGATTATATTTTTCTCATTGTTTTTATCATCTTTGTAATAATTGTAATTTTTGCTACATTTCTATTATGCATTAATCAAGTTGCCAACAAGTTGTCTCAACAATGCCCACTGGGCGATGGGACAACAATAATGAATTGTATTATATATGAGTTGTAAATAAATAAATAAATAATTCTAAAAAAAAAAAAAAAACAAAATTTTGTAGTCTACTGAGGTCTATTAGAATATCCTCAGGAAGACATCCAAATTGTTGTTAATATTATTACAAGAGATCAATTCCTACGATGAAAGTTGTCCTCTCCTGTTGAGGAAAAACATGGATAGAGATCCGAAGAGCAAATCGTAAGAAAGTGCGTGATCTATTTATTGAAAATAAAGATTTTTTGTTCAAATGCGATGTCCAACCCGAAACACGGATTGATGAGATGGATAAAAATATCGATGTAATGAAGGAATCCATTCATTTTTTGAAGACTACATACTTTACTACTGGTTTAGCAGCTTCGTCATCGGTACAATCGATCGAGCAGATGGGAAACTTAAATTCTCAATTCCAGCCATAATTCAAAATGGCGTGGACTTGATATGAACTCATCTTGTCTCCATTTATGTATATCGATTGCCTTACTTTTGATTGTATACTAAAAATCTGAGTAGTTTTCATACTTAAACTTAACCAAAAAAGTTGTTCAATCCCATACACTTTTCGCTCGACTGGTCCAACTTTTGATCGTGGAGCGGGCCTTTGACGTTAATAGAGATAAGAACGATGTTGAGACAAAATGCCAATGTTAATAGAACATAAGTGTAAACTGCTCCAGTTGAAATCACGCACGATATAGAAAATCTAATCTAATTCACAAATTTAACTCTCATGCAGTAGGCATTGGCATTGAATGATTTTTTGACTGTATACGAATCGATAGCATCATTAATCCTTACTCCAGTGTCTGGTTAACGCTACTTAGATTCCTGAGATGTAGAGCTATACGTAATACCTTTGATTCAATGTAATTGTCCATCAAAAAGGAAAATTTGAACTCAATATTATACTGAAAATGGACAAATGAGAACCCGAGAGAAATAAAGGTTTACTTGGGTCCATGAAAACGAAAGTAGTGCCGTTTAATGAGCACCGATCAGCGTAAAAGATATCAAACCAGATAAAATATATAGCCGTTATGATGGATCGAAAACTGAAATGGATACAGTTTTGATGTTAAATCAAATGTGGAAGTGTCGTATATTCTAAATGGAACCTAATGCCTAGGACGAAGTGTACGCAAGTTTAATTGGCAGACAACGTGAAGTCGGGCGTTGATAACGATACGCTCTATTCTATCAATTGAAACTTGTGTACGATATGAAACAGTGCTCATAGCCTCTTGGCTCCGTGCTAACAGTGTACTTATATTTATCAGCACAATAAGGATATTCGCTTCATAAAGAGATTTGGCAGCTCTGAACAATGGCATCAACATTTTACAACAGGACAGCAGGAGTATTTACCTACAATTGGAGCATTATCTAGGGACTATTTTGATCTGTAAATAGAAAGTCAGGAAATTCTCTGAGAATGTTACAGTGTGAATTATTTGGAGACATGCTGAGATAATTTCAATATGTGCACTGAAAACTAGCTTTTGGAAGACTTGAAACAGTCCCTCTTTTTTAGTTTCCGTTTTTTAAACTATCTTCTACCACCTACCCAACACAATTTTCAATGATTATATGGAACTAATGTTTCCGTGCTATCTGCAAGGATAGATTTTTAATTATCATCTGTTTTCTTTAATCATTCTAATCAATGTGGCTTATTCCATTATGGTATTTTAAATAATTATATTTTACTTACCGTAGTCTAGTAGACATTTCCAACAAAACGAAATACATATCAAGAAATATTTCTTCTGTGACTGCCTATCAATAGATTTCTGGCAAAAACTCTAAACAGTAAAATAAATTGCCATAAAAAATTTCCCAAAAATCTGTCGTTCGGAATCAACTTTAAATACAACATAAGTGGTGTGGGAATCTATGTCGTATTAATTAATTACACTATGCGACAAAATAAAAAAAATTAAATACACCCGTCTAAAAACATAGTGTAGGTTGTGAGTTTTGTTGAGTAGATCTCAAAAATATTTCTTTTATATTTCTCGAACCCTCCAGACTTTTTTATTTGACAAAAACTGTTTTTTTGGACTTTACGTACAAATTTATTGATTCCACAAACATTTCTGAACCGATGTCCAAAATTTAAATATTATTGGAAAGGGGAGAGACCCTTAAAACAGTATACATATATCTATCATTTGACTTAATATTCTATGAGTTTTGATGAGGTTAACTTGGAAAAAGCGAATTTTTTTCATACTTGACCGTTCATAGCAGCAAACTTTGCTTAAAAAGTATGAAACAAGTGATGACATTCTGGAAGTGCATTATCTTTCACACAGATTCACACTTCGTTTGATCAAATCAGACAAAAATTATTGTGAAATTGACACATTTTGTGATAAACAATCAAGATCCATCAAAAATTCTGAAAATTTTTGAACTAAAAGTTCATTTGATGAGATGACATATAAAAAAAATATAACTCGACTGTTAGGCTCTTTAATAACTCCCGCAATTTTCGAATATTTCAAGTTCACCTGATAAAATCTCATAGAATATTAAGTCGAATAATAAATATACAGTGGGGAGCACAAATGAGTACATGTTTATACTTTGTTTATACTGTTCTAATCTATTCTAAAAGCAATAAAGAAAACTTCAAATGGTTTTTTTTTGTCATTTATTTAGCATTCAGTGATTAACAAAATAAAATAAAGCATTTAAAATTGTAAGCTCTAAGAATAAAATAAACAAAGCAAAGGCAACTTACATGTACTCAATTTTGCACTTCTACATTTTAAGATATGTTTGCAAAAACGAAATCAAAAACTACCGTTATTTTTTCATGTTTTTGCACTACTTTGACTTTTTAAGAAAATATTTATTAAATATTATAGAACAAAAATCAATATCTATTAAAAAATTAAGAAATTCTTGAAATCTACTGGAGACAGTATTGTTGCTTTGACTAAAAATGGCTATTCTACCAGGGAAACTTCTAAAAACTTGGAGTTTGTTAGTCAGTACTCATTAGAATCAAAAAACCTCTAGTCAGAGTTCGTAGAAAACCACTAACTAATGCAGATGCTCGTCTTATGGTAACAAATATTAAAAGGGACACATTTTTTAACACCGAACGAAGCTTTTTTGGCAATCGGGAAAGCCGTTTGTCGATGGATGGCAAGTAGAGCTCCTAAAGATATTGGATAAAGATACCTCAGCAGTCAAAAAGAAAAACATGCACTTTCGGCTAAAAATGTAAAAGCGCGATTACAGTTTGCCAGAGAACACAAAAATTGGACAGAGGATGACTGGAAACATGTGATCTGTTTAAACAAATCAGAATTCAACCGCTTTCAGTCTGATGCTAAGCAGTTGTGCTGACGCCACAATGGGGAAAGAATTTAAAGACAACATGTTGACCCATCTTCCCGATTTTGTCGGCAAGAGCGCCTATCCTGCGCAAGAAGTACTTATCCAGCAGGATGTGGACCCAAAACACATCTCCTAAGTCATTAAAGAATGGCTTGTGAGCAAAATTTTCTCTTAGTGCAGTGGCTAGCACAATGTCCCGCCCTCAACCCGATTGAGAATTTGTGGTCAATCGTGAAGAAGCAGTTGAAACAGTACCGATCAGCCCCAACCAATTTAGATGAGCTTTGGAAACGGATTCGTCCGGAATGGACAAATATCTTAAAGAAATTATAAAGAATTCGGTGGAGCACATATCAAGTTGCGTAAATGAGGTTTTACATAACAAGTACCTTTGGACTAAATATTATAAATATAGGTACAAAATTGAGTACATTTATTTTCCTCTTGATTGTTTTTTTTTCAGAATTTGAAGATTTTACTTTTGAATTTTGAATTATTTTGTTAAGTATTAAATAGCAAGGAGTGCTCACAAAAAAAAATGTACTTACACTTTTCGTTATAGAAATAAAACTAAGTGGTGGATTTTTTTTCTTTTTATATTTCAATTAAAGTAAATAATATTTGAATTTTTTTGTGTTCAAAATTTTTTTCTGACAAAGGTTTCAGAGAGCATCCAACTTTTTGAGCCACTCTTTCTTATTTATTTTACTTGCTTTATTTTGGTCGGCAAATCCTTTTTTCTTTCACTTCCACGCTTTCTCTCAATACTCAAAGACTCCTTATATTGTCTTATTCTTACCTTAGAAACTGTTAACTGTTTGGTTAACACCTGCGAACTTAGCAATCGTTTTTTTGTAAGCGGCGCGGTTTTTCATTGAAAATTTCAATTAATTTTTTACGGCATTCTTTTTGGGTGCCCATTTTCAAAAAACTAATTTTGCTATTACAATGAAATTTAGCACATGAATTTTGAAACAGATGACTAACAAAAACAATGTAACGGTATTCATTTTTTTCAATTATGATAAAAGTTATAAGCTTAAAAGTAGGCTCAATTTTTTTTCGTGCGCACACCTAAAAAATCAAAAAACATTTTTTCAATTTCTTTATTACCTTAATTTTTATCCAATTAAAATTGCTCAGATTGCAAAATTCAGATTCGGCAGAACATATACTAAAATTGGAACGATACAGAGAAGATTAGCATGGGCCCTGCGCAAGGATGTCACGCAAAATCGTGAAGCGTTCCACATTTTTTTTATTGAGGTCGCCGTGGTCTAGTAGGTATTGTGTTGGCTTATTAGACGAAAGACACGAGTTCGAATCCCAGGTCAGACATCAAAACGAAAATTTGAAAATAATTTTTCGGTGACTTCCTCTCAGCAGATTTCTGGCAAAAACTCTGAGAGTAAAAAAATTGCCATTAAGCTGTAGGTCCCGCTACTCATGTATAAAATTAACGCACACAACATAAGTGGTGTGAAAAGCTAGGACGTAGTACAATGGGTCAATTCGACCATCGAGTACTGTACTTGTCAGAATTGACAAGTATGCGTCCTCTAACCTAACCTTACCTAACCTAACCTACAAACATATACTCATTTTTGCACCCCACTGTATGTACATCTCTCACCTTTCTAGCAAGATTTTAATTTTGGAAATAGGATGAAAAATGTTTGAATAATTCAGAAATTTGTGCATAAAGTGAAAAAAAAACAGTTTTTGTCAAATAAAACAAGTTTGGAGAGTTCGAGAAAAATAAAAAAAAATGTATTTTTGAGTTCTACTCAACTAACTGAACATGATGAATTATTTCGTTACTCAGGTGTATATCCACTGTCACATCGTGTTATTTGAGATTCTACAAAAAGAAAATGTTGTACGTCTATAATAATCTTGCAAAATATACGATAACGAGTGAAGTGATTGAGGTTTGATGGATGATCGAATTCATGGCGCAGAAGTTTATTAGTGCCCACACAAATTACAAGGACTCCTTGTATTATTGTACAGAAATTGATGGAATTTGAGGCCAAGCTTGTTTCATTTCACTTCGTCTCTCCGTTTGTCAAATTTAGATAACAGCAGTTGTAGAATATAAAATTTATTGCATGATACCTTTTGAAAGTTTTTCGAAATTAATTTGATATTTTCAATGTCCGTAATCAAAACTGTAGCACTTTATTGTGTAAATAAGATGATTTGTTTTTAAAGAACTTATGATTTTCACTGTTGTTACTCGCTTAGCAATAGATTGTTTTGAACTAAATACAATCGAATGAATCAAGTGAACATACATACAATTTCCAATTTGTATTATATGATTTTCCATCTCTGTATGTACAGTAAGACCCCGCTTAACGCTGTTTCAGTATTGCACTGTGGTATTGGAAAACTATATAGCGGCGGTGTATACTATGTATCTTTTTCAACGCTCTTTTGTTAGTCCGTCCAGAAAAAAGATTCCAACTGAATTTTATATGTACGCTATTTCGTTTAGCACTGGGGGTTCTTACTGTATATTGTTAGACTCGTTTCATATCTGATGCCAACGAATCAGAAACATATGTATGAACAGTCATAAGCAATTTCAACTTTTTTCTCCATTCTGACATTCAAAAACACAGCAAGACTTTTTAATATAATTTCCTAAAAATTCAACTTCATTTTCGTTTTACCGTTTGTACATCATAAATCATATTTAAACGTTCATAAATAACAATCGCAGAAGGCCTTTCATTACAATTTCTAGTATAATTTCAATTCGTATTAGAATGAACCGCATACAAGTGTAAGTTTTCTTTCTGCAGTCATAGGATTAAATAGCACAACTAATCTAACTAACTAAATGAAAATTAAAATCAAACCGTTGCCGCAATAACTGTTTTCCTTCAAGGAAAATGTCACATCAAATATAATTTCTTATGGCAGACGACTATGCCTCAGTATCGTGTGCGGCAGCAAAGAATTTTGTAATATTAAGCGACGATTAAGCAGCAGCATTAGTGTGAGAGTGAAACAGTGAAAATGCGTGATTTCTTGTGGGAAAAAATATAGTTTTGTGAACAAATAAAAGAAAACTTGGAACGATAAACGGAATTAGTCGCTAATTACCGTAGAACGTATAAATTCACATGTGAAAGCGTTAATTCGAAGTTATTTATTTGCCTTGTTAAAGTTTGTTTAAAAACAAAAAGTTTATTTTACATGAAGAATATACGTACATACTAGGGATGCCAATCGGGAATGGTTTTTAAAAATCCCGGGATTCGGGATTTTTCAAAAAATCCCGGGATCCCGGGATTTTTCAAAAAATCCCGGGATCCCGGGATTTTCGGGAATTCTGAATCCCGAACAAAAATTCCTGAAATTTCTCACTTTTAACACAAAAACGGATTTTTTTCTTATATAATGTTTATTTAAAAGTTTCTTAATTGAAAAATACTTAAAACAAATAACATATTTCACTTTTATTAACAAAAATTAGTTATTTATAAGTAATTTCATAAATTATATTTGGGGACCTACATAAATATTATGTAAAAAATATAGACAAATAATGTAATATTAACAATATTTATCAGTGTACATTAGAATTAACAAAAATTAATTTTCAAGTAAAATTAAAAATTGATAAATCACATTTGGAGATCTACATACATATAATGTAAAATATAAAGCAAATACATAGTGTTACGAAAGTGGAAATGGTGTTGTTAAAATAATAAACAAAAGCTCCAAAAACAACACTATAGACTTGATCAATGCATAAGTAAAAAAAATATAGCAACAAAAATAAAGCGCTTGTTTACAAGATCAATGAATAAACAAGAATAAGGGATAAAAGTCGTAAATAACCAACAACAAAATGAAGAAAACAAAGAAGTAAACAAGCAACAACAATGTGCAGTATAAAATAGCGATTAGACAAATAAACCAACAACAAATAATCTGCCTGGACGAATGTAAAAAATAAACAACAAAAATGAAAAGCAGTTGTTTACATTTTTAGAATGTTCCCGAAGGCCGTCATCATCCTTCGGGGGCATTCATCACACTAATGATCCAGTGATATAAAAGGCAAGACAAAGCGAGCAAGGAGGATTAAGGAATTCAGAGTTTGAGTTGAATCAGTCGTGTGTGCAGACGGCACGTTGTATTCGGAGTTTGAATTAAGCTAGTCGTGTATAACGATGTTAAGATGGTTGAAGTGATAAATCAATCGATTGTGTAAAGACACGAGATCGAGCTATAATTCGGTTAGACTTGTGTGGAGACAAGTTTCGTCTGAAGGAAACAGTTGTTAGTGTTGTGCTTACAAAAAGGTTGTGAGCGAAGAATTACTAACAAGTGTTGTTGATTACAAAAAGGTTGTAAGCAGAGAATTATCACGAACAAACACATATTGCGAAAATTATCGTTGTATACGTGGAAAAAGTTCGAACAGTGGCACAAAAGTTGTGCAGATAATAAAGAATTGATTAAAATTATACACAAATTTATTTTTATTTTATTTGCAATCTAACAATAACAATAACAATATATTAATATTTGTTAGTCTAGAAACGTACATACAAAATATTAGTATGACAAAATAAATAGAACGAAAACGGGATTATCAAATCCCGAGATTTAAAATTAAAAAATCCCGGGTTTCGGGTTTTTTAAATCCCGAAAATCCCGGGAATTATAATACGAGGATGAGTTTGTTTATTCAGTCAGTTTATCTGCTAGACTTGCACTTCAAAAAATGTGTTCGTGTTTTAACTTGAAAATAAATTTCATAAATTGAAATCAATAATAAATTATTATTGAAAAACTTTTTAAGACAAAAACAAAACAGTATTTGTGGGTGTGTTGTGCATATATCTAGTCATACATTTATTTATTTTTGTGTGATGGCAAACTTAAATACACATACTGGCTGACATAATTTATGTGATATAATTTTTTTCTCCCCTTTAATTATTTCATTTAAGTGTAACGAACATTATCAACAATTTTTTGTTGAAGAAACCTGGAGTTAAATAAATAGGAAAAAAAAATTAAAAAATAATACAATAAAGGGTTAGAAGACAAGGTGTTTATAAACAGACGTTTTTTCTTGTTCTGCTTATATCATTATATTTGATAATGTTTCGTCACTTATGTATATACAGTGGACTACAAAAGTCTTAGTACTCCAATATATTTTGTGACAAAAAAGTCCCCACTGGCTTAATACTCTTGCCTAAAGTCCCGATATGACTCCAAGAGAGTATTTAGGAGATCATTTGAAAGAACGGCTACGTAATCCCTAAACCTTAAACAAAAGTCAACCGCAAAACTAGCAAATGATGCTACTAGAAAACACTAAATAAGACTTCTACATTCAATTCCAAATTGTTTTAAATGAAGTGCTTGGAATGCAAGGAATATCATTTTCATATATTATGCCTTTGAATTTTAAATTTACTCAGGGTTCCATGAAGTATCTGAAACTTTTTTGTTTTTTTCTCTCAAATTAATAAAATAAACATCTAAACCCAAGTATTTTATTCAAACTATTGGTTAAAATTAAGGAAATTGTTTAAGTATTTGGTGTTCTCTGTATGTAAATATGGTTGTTGCAAGTGGATTCAATTTAATCGTACCATTGGTATAAACATAGAAAAATATTAAAATTTATAAATAATCGTAACTTATTGAATAAAGTATTATCGTAGAATGTTCCGAAAAAAGGCGACGGAAATCGAAACGACGTAAATCGAATTTCAAAGAACTCATATGTACATTTTGCAAAAACAAACTAAAATAATTAAATTTTTATTCTATGTATTGAATTTTTTTTTGAAGAAGGAAAACAACAAAAAACAAAACTTTTTAAAATTGAAGACATTGTGAATTTGACTCTTAAGTTTAAAAAGGAACAAAAATTTAATTAGATTTCGATCGATATCATCTATTTAATGCTATAGATTTGAATGATATGTGGTGACAGTGCAACATACAAAACATTATATGTATAACATAAGGAATTTACATACATACATAACATACATAATTGGTCATTACAGCCCTTCAGTCAGGATTATTAACCTAGTTTCTCACACTACTTATGTTGTGTGTGTTAATTTTATACATAAGTGGCGGGACCTACAGTTTAAAGTCGACTCCGAACGACAGATTTTTGAGAAACTTTTCACGGCAATTTTATTTACTCTTTGAGTTTTTGCCAGAAATCTGCTGAGAGGAAATCGCCGAAGAAATACTTTTTTGTATTTTATTTTGATCTCTGGCCTAGGACACGAACCCTGGCTTTACGTCTAATAACCCAACACACTACCTACTAGACCATAGTGACATCTGAATAACATAAGGAATTTAATGCTAAATAAAAATCGTGTAAAAAATAATTACACAAAAATATTGAATAATTTGATCATAAAGATCGCCGGGCATACCGATAATGCATGATGATGGACGAGTCTATTTATTCAAATAAACTGGAAACAATTATGAGCAATGAGAAAAATGCCTTAATTATTTTCAATTTTATCAAATATTTTACCAAAACAAATCAATAATAACTGAACAATTTATTGTTATATTTTTACTAGAAATTACAAATTGCGAGTTGCAATTAAACGCTTTAATAGGTAAACTCGATACCACAATTTTCTTAGATCTCTTAAACATCAAAAATCTAAATGACAGAAAGAATAGATAATTAAAAATCGTTAGTTGAAGTTAAGGCTGACTATTTAAATATGAGTTACGGTCTATACATATTTTAAAAACTTTTTTAAGTTAAGTTTACGGTAGTATTTTGATTCATGCTTGAAAGACAAGTCGCCGTGGTCTAGTGGGTAGTGTGTTGGCTTATTAGACAAAAGGCCCGGGTTCGTATCCCAGGTCAGACATCAAAATGAAAAAATATTTCTTCGGCGACTTCCTCTCAGCAGATTTCTGGCAAAGACTCTGGGAGTAAAAATTGCCATGAAAAGCTTCTCAAAAATCTGTCGTTCGGAGTCGACTTTAAACTGTAGGTCCCGCCCTCTTGTATAAAATTAACGCACACAACATAAGTGGTGTGAGAAGCTAGGTCGTAATCCTGACAGAAGGGTTGTAATGGCCAATTATGTATGTTGAAAGACAATCCATATGCGAGCATGAAATTGCACTTCTAGGGTGCATAATGGTAACTTTGTGCATTAAAAGGAAATACATATAAAGATAAAGAGACGAAAAATACTTCCAAGCGATAATTTTAAAAAGCAAATAATTTGGAATGCACGGTAATGGAGGGAGTGATTAATCAAAATGGTACCGATAGAAAATTTAATTTACTTACTTTCCTTCAGGTTATCCACCGGTATAGCTAATATTATAGGTGGTGTGGTGTTGCTGAAAAAGTGCTTGCCAAGCTAGGTGTAGGTGATACACTTTTCGTCCTAAAAAGTTTTATTTCTAATTAACAGATTTTAATTGTGACTCAAAAACTTAATCGCACGCCAATAAAAATTTAAAATAATTTGTTTGCAAATTAGTTTTAAAACGATTTGTTCTTTAGCGTCAAAAACTTCTTCTAAACAATTTTTTATAGAAAATATCAGTTTTGGTAGAAATTTTTTGCAAATATTTCAGACATCTGCTGCAAACGTCTGGGCACTTGCTTATTAGTTATTACGTGTTGTCAAATTTTTTATACCCCATAAATGGCTTATTGTGCTTAATAAAGAGAAAGGTTAAATAAATATTATTTCTTTAACATTTTATACGAATCACTTTTTATTTTGTTATTTACTTGATTTGCGGATGAATTTGGTTTCATCAATTTCCCGCAAACTTTTGTCATCATTATGCGATTTAACAATCGGCTCTTTGACGTCAAAACGATTTTTTTTTTTTTTTGACTTTTGTTATTTGCACTTACTTTGATGTTTATTTTTATGTTTTGTTAAACCGAATAACTTTTAAGAATTTTTTGCAAAAACAATATAAAATTAAAATAATCGCCGTCAATATAGTATATGACAGGTGCACAAATCTGTAGATATGTATGTATATTTGTATGTACTTTTTTCAGTTATTTTTACCTTCTTACTCAGATGGAGTCTGTACTTTTTTCTTAAATAAAATGTAATATACTTTCAATAGCTGGGTGTATGGACAATTGTATGAGTCAGTGTATGCATTTGTGCGTTAACATATTAAAAAGGTATCATACGAAATATATAGTACATGCATTAGTCCGGACACTCCTATAATTCGAACGCTTCTGCATTTCGGACAACTTAAAATTTTTACCTCTACAATCCGGACAAATTTTTTGTATGCAAGAAAAAAATTTAAATTCCCGTTTTTAACTTCCAATATTTTGTTATTCACAATTTTATTTTCATTTTGCATTATCATTACCTCAGTTTGGATACATTCTTTCGCACAGCGTGTTTGTCTAACTTCATACCAAGCGTCATTCATGTCTTTAAATAACAAACGCAAACATAAAACACTAACTTTAAAGGAAAAATTTGATATTTTACAAAGTCTTGATGAAGGAAAAACTATTAGACAGGTTGCCGAAATATTCCATGTTCCTAGATCAACGATTTGCGACATTAAAAAAATAGAAAGACGATAAAACAATTTATTTCGAATACCTATAATGCACCCGGTAATGACATAACTGAAAAAGATATTAAAGGTTAAATTAGTGCTGACTTTACCATAACGCTGTAGTCGTAACATAATCCATAACCGTAAATTTACTATTAGCAGCAATCAGTGCTGTCATAGCCATAAACAGCTGTTTACGTTAATTGCACATATGTATTTTTCAAAAATATAAAAGTAAACAAAAAAAATGTGTATACATGTAAGTAAATTCAGCAAACAGCTGTTTATGGTTATGGCAAAAAACCAAAATTCAATTGGTACATATGGTTATTGTGATGACTATGGCATTATGGTAAGTCACCTATAATCGAAAACATTGATGTCCATAAAATGGGTTAAAACAGCTGATTTATATGGTTATGGTTAAGTCAGGACTAATTGAACCTTAAGGATTGGGCAACAGAGACCTGCGCCTATCGGCTGACAGCTGGCTAAGCCGAGCTGCCGATAAAATTTAAAAGCCGCAGCCGAAGATTTATTCGGGTTAAATTCAGCCGCCGTTTTTTGTATTTAAGAATATATGAAAATATGTTTTTGATATTGTATACAATAAATTTTTAATATATATAAAATATGATATTTATATATTTCGTTTCACTTGACTTAAGTACATTATTGAATTTTTTTCTTCCTTTTTTTGATATGTGAATAGTAAAAATAATTAATTTCTTGATATGGTAATTTTGAACACCTTTTCTTGTTTTTTGGTGAATGTGGTAACACTTTTAACTTAACGTTAAATTTTTTTAAAAGACATAAAAAATTATAATGGAGAAACAAAAAATTACAAATTTCTTGCAAAATTTAAATAATAATTTAAATGAAGTTAAATTCATCTGATCCCGATGACGACTTTGCTGTTTTTAATGATATTGACAATGAAATAAACGAATACGAAAAATTACTAGCCACCAAAACAAAAATTAAAAAGCACAAATCCTTTTAAACAAAAAATCTTCAGCAGGGTCAATAGTATTGCACCATTTTTGTCAAATAGTTATTGGAAATAGTCCCGTGCTTAAAATTATCACATGTGTAAAGTTTGCTTCGATGAGCCCCCCATGCGTTTGAAGGGGTAAGTAGATATATTATTTCTATCCAGGAATTAAATTTAAAGAAAATTGAGAGGAGATTTAACAAAACAATAATGAAACTCCTATTTCAATTAGCTTTTTGCCAAATTTTTTGGGAAATTTTATTTGAAATATTCATTTCTGAAAGTTGTTTTTTGCAAGTGTTATAAAATGCGAAATAATTTCAGGTTTGGAGTTTCTGCATCGACATCAAACCTCTGTAAATATTTACGTTCTCCTGGTATTGATGTAAAATCGAAAAAATTCGAATGCCAAGAAATTCTAAAAATGCAGATTCCGCAAAATTTGCTAACGCGCGTCTGCTTGTGCAAATGTGCTACAGAAATCTAAGGCCCTTTAACATAGTGGAGCAACCAAGATTTATGGGATATATGAAAGTCATTTTTCGGATCACAGCCGAAATAAAGGCGCCGCCGAAACTTTACCATATTTCGGCTGACAGCCGACTTAAAACCGCCGCCGAAGCTTTTCAATTTTAGCTGCCGCCGCCGACAAATTTGCTCGGCGAAGGTCTGTGTTGGGCAACTGGTGCATATGAATTTTCATTCGATTTTTTCGATGAAGTGCTGCTCATTGGCTCTGAAGACGACTTTGTAGAAATGGATGCAAAAACAAAGATATCATTTTCAGTTTGTATTCAGTGGGTTAAAGTCGCCGTGGTCTAGTTGGTGGTATGTTGGCTTATTAGACGGAAAACCCGGGTTCGTATCCCGGACATCCAAACGAAAATATGAAAATATTTTTTCGGCGAATTCTTCTCAGCTCTTTCTGGCCAAAAACTCTTTGGAGTAAAGCAAATTGTCATGAAAAAGCTTCTCAAGAATCTGTCGTTCATAGACCCCGCTACTCACGTACAAAATTAATGCACACAACATGAGTGGTGTGAGAAGCTAGACCCCGTAATGCTGACTGAAGTTTTGTAATGGCTAATTATGTACGTGTGTATGTATTCAGTGGGCTGAGGAGAATAATATAGATATGCAGGATTATTGTAGAAGAGGCTAGAGCAAAAAGCGCAAATCAACCACCTTTACTTCGTTTTTTAATAAATCAAAGTATGTATATACTACACAGAATATTTTAAAAAGTAAATCAAATGCTTTTATAATACTCAAAAATGGATACCTAATGCCATCGAAATAAACAATTATTGATTTAATATCTAAAGTACCAGAAATTAATAATTTGGGCTGGATATTGCGTCCTTGAAGCACAAGAAGTTTCAATTTAATATCGGTTTCTTCATCGGATTCAGCCAAAATTGCCAAACTCTCCTGGGAATCTAGTACGGAAAATTTTTTGCGTATTTTTGCCCCACTCATGTTCGAGGTGACTTTTTGTGTTGGAGGAAATAGATGATGTATATTCCAAAGTGTTGTTAAAATGATTGATTCTGAAAAGATATATGTATATATAAACAAATAATTAGAAGGTAGAATTTTTTAACAAAAACAAAAATGTATATTTACCTTCATTAAATGTATGTATTTGTTGCATTTTTTTGGAAATAGCAGGGCTGGTGATTTTACTCTGCAGCATATATATAACTTTTTCTCTATAGCTTGACCACCTTTCATAAAATTGTTAGGCAATTGGAAATTTCAGTTCGAAATTAAATTTGAATGTTATTATTTATTTTGAATGTTTATATTATTTTATGTATTTTATTTAAAAATAACTTACTAGAATTGAACCAGAAGGTTTTTTGTATTCAGGCCACATCTGAAAAATTTCCGCAGTACTTTTGGATTCTGAAATCTGCTTAAATCGGTAACGGGCGCATTTTCGCCAGTAAAGGTCAAATTCGTCCGCTGTAATTGTAAGTAGTCTTAAATACTGTAATGCAACGGAAACATTTTCTTCTGGCTCTAATTGAAGGAAGAAAAAACGAGTCTTTAAATTATTATTTTGACTAAATTAAATTAAGTGTATACTAACCGAACGATTTATCTTCTTCCGGCGAAGATTTTTCTTTAAAAATATCTTTGGAAAGCCTTTTTAAATTTGATAATTTATTATAGATTTTTCCGCGTTTACCATTGGAGTAAAAATTCCGAAAATATAAATTTTGAATAATTATTTTTATCTTCAAACTATTTGGAAATATTGCAATATACTTACAAGTTATTCTGACGGGAAAATTGTACATATCTGGCTTTCTATATCAGCACAATCCGATATGGTGTAAGGTATCCCATTCGCTTCTATATATTTAGCTATAGTTGATATTAGATTTTGGAAAAGACTTAAAATGTCTTAAGACATGTCTCTTGTAGGAGTTTTTATCATAAAACTGTTGAAAACAATTTGTATATGTACCACATTAGAAGGAAGTGAATAACTCTTAATGTGCTCAAATAGTTTTAGTGGAGATTCGAAAAACTTTTCACACAAAAAACATTTAATTTCTTTCATTATAAATTATTAATATTAAATATTAATTATAAAATATTAATTTTTTTAAAGTACAGCACTTTCCAAATACACAATACACAACTTGTTTTTTTACAGTTATAAAGTTTGTTGTTGTAATTTTTATTTTTTTTGCTGTTTAAATTGTTTAACACTTATAAATCCACTTTATTATCGATGTTGTCACCACGAAAACATAGGAAGAACTAATCTTGTTTTCTTCTTTTACTTTTTATGCAACCGAAATTAATAGGTGTTGCCGTTTTACATATTTATAGTTAAAATTCTTATTATATTTTTTTTACATGCAAATTTGAACTTAATGACAATTATTTGCTTGTTTCACTGCATTCAAATGACTTCACAACACCACTGACACATACTGATCGTTTTTTTATCCATCATGCTGCATCTTGTTTTCCAAAACAGCAAAAAAACCTTTTCAAGTCAACAAAAATATTTGTTGAATTGAGTAATAAATTATTTAACTATTTTAATTGGTTACATTTTCCAAAATGTAAATGTTGTTTGATAGCGCTTTATGCACTTTTAAAAACAGCTTAAACATTAACATGTGTTTAACATTGAAAAATTATTTGGATTTTTTCCGTTTTTATTTTTTTAACATATTGATAGCACTGTTCGAAAAAATCGACGATATTAATAAAAAAATTAATCTAATCAAATAAAAAATTACTCAAAATTAAAATTTTTAACAATTATCCATTTAATAGAAACAAAACTGGCAATAATTTTTTCTGTGTAGAGGTTCTGCACAAGACATTCTGCTAACTTACCCTTCACCAAATACAATACTGTAGTGTACTCTTTTCTGTTGCTTTTGATTTTAAACTGAAATGTGTATTTCTCATTTATTCAAGGTATACAACAGTACTCGTTTGCCTATGAACTAACGGAACTATGATTTGTGTTGTAGGAGCATATTTTGCTACTGAAGCTACATTTTCAGTATTGCCATATGAATATCAGTAGTGTAAAAAAAGGTTTTTCCCCAGAAATAAAAAGTTTAGAAAAGTTACTGGCAATGCTGGCGTCGACGAAGATGTTCGGTTGCCGGGAGCAAAAAAAGAAATGCATGTTGTGACTCTATGAAGAGTACAATATTTTTGTTGAACTCTTCACACAACTCTCTTTTATACTGTTCTACGATGGTTTACAAGTGCAGTCTGTTTGTACTCTATCTCTGCTTCACACTTATTTATATTTGCAGCTACAATCAATATTCGGTCTTGAGAAAAATGCAATAGTACGCAATTTTATATGTCTTGTGCACACCTCTAGTATATACATACATATGTACATACATACATATGTATGTAGATTCTTTTAATAATTTTCATTACATACTATAGTGTGGAAAACTCATTAATCCGGACGTGCCTAAAACTATATGTGTCCGGATTGTCGAAGTTCCACTGTATTTTTATTTTTATTACATAGAGAATTATAAATTCTTTTTGTTAACACTTTCTTTTAGGATTGGTGCGTCCTATAAGTAATATTGTACGACTCAGAATTGCGTATTTCGAAATTGTTCAAAATTTTGGTTGTATTGTACGTGATAGCGTATAATCGCTTGTGTACTATAAATGATGACTTTTATTAGACTTTGAATTCAGAGTTTTAAAAGTTTGAATAAATTTGTTCCTTGTCATATATGCATTGGTTTATGTTTCTGAAGAGAACTCTATTTAATATCTAAAATGAATTCCTTTAAAGGCCGAAGTATAAATGCATTTGAGAATAATCATTCTTTGTTAAATAGATCACTTTATGCACGCAAGCAAAATAAATTTAGAAAGAAAAGAAAAAAGAGTAAATATCGGTGTAAAAAATCAACAAATAAACAATGAAAAAAAATAACAAAATAAAAAAAATAAGTGATACACATACCACACTATGTGGCATCTACAAATAGAGCTTCATAAAACAAAAATGTAGCACCTGCATTTGTGGGCGGTTAAAGCAACATGAACTGTCAATAAAGAAATTTACAAAAATTTACAGAAACAAGAAATTTTTTCTTTCTTCCTGCAACCATAAAAAACCAATAAATAATCGTAAAATGAATAATCATTATGAACGACTAAGTAAAGCTGTGTTGATATGTGAATATTCTATTTGTTTTTTTTTTTTAATAAAACCAGCACTCAGAGGATGGCCCCTACTCATGCAGTGCATTGTGCAGGTTTAGGAAAGAGGGAAGATGCGAACGGCAAGGAAACGAGTTGATGCTAGGTGACTATAAAATGGCCAGTACCATACCTTCACTATTAGACAGTCTGCAGCAATCGTCGCCAAGGAGCCCGCAGTTGTGTGTCTTAATTTTATACATGAGTGGCGGGAACTACAGTTAAAAATCAATTCCGAACGACAAATTTTTGAGAAACTTTTCATGGCAATTTTATTTACTCTCAGAGTTTTTGCCAGAAATACTTTTTGTATTTTTTCTTTTAATGTCTAGCCTGGGACTCGAACCCTGGCTTTACGTCTAATAAGCCAGCACACTACCTATTAGATCACGATTAAAAGAACATTAGACGATTTCGTTCACACCATGATTAATTCAAATCTTGTATGTTTTCTGGATTACGAAATTATATGCATTTTTTAAACAATCCCCGTTTATTGATGTATAAAATTCTCATGTCAAGGTGTTAGAGCTTAAACTCCGAAATGGACCGACCGATTTTCATAAAATTTAGTGTGCATATCGGATAGGTTTGAGAATCGAACAACATCTATTTTTCATATCCCTACTTGTTAAGATCGCGGACGAATAAAATTTCGTGAGTACCGACTTCGATTAAATTTTAAACTAGATAGATCTGCGTACCGGGCAGGACTAAGTTCGCCAGGTCAGCTAGTATTTCATAAAGTAGTAACAATCGAGCCATCTATTGGTATAGCAAATTATATTGAGAAATAAAAATCACTGACATGATGATCAAATTTCCAGTTTGAAGGTCCAACATTTTACTAAAAGTTTCAGTAGATAGGAACAGATAGATTGCAATAAATGAACCATTACACTTCTCCTATTTTCAATATCAGCATCATCATCATTCTCCTAGCACTTAATTGCAATTAAAAGAAGCAGTAGCAATAACCCAATGCATTTACTTAGGGTTGTTCGAATTGAAGAAAGAAGCTGAGATATCAAACTCGAGGTGTAACTGCTTAATAGAGAACTTGACCAGAAAGTAAATACTTCAACCGAGAAGTTTGTGCGAAAAAGTATGTCCATATTTTCAGTAATTGTGTTTGCCATACATCGGGTATCTCAGTACAATCCATAAATCTGCCGGAGGAAATTAGTATTTTATGGACTAGCGACTTTAAAAATTTCTTTATGAAACTGTATGCAAACGTCTGAATTGTGAATTTTTTTGTTAGTTTCTTGACGCTTTTGTGCTCCAAAAATATTATATTAACGATATGAAGAGTTATACCCTTTTTTTGACGATTTTTAGGAATTAAAAATTTCAACATATTCTTTACTTTGGTACATTAAAAGCCTCCTTAAGCTTTGTATTTTCTTTGTACGATCAACCATTGGGGGATGAATGACATTGCGTTTGGAACTAAAAAAATATGTTACGGTATGAAAGAAGGAGGCAGCAGTGTAGTATCCATAAACTAGGTTTGAATATTTTTATACCATAAGTAGCAGGAAACATTGGTTCATCTACTTTCATAGTGAATAGACGTGTTTAGCTCTTTACGAAAGAGAAATTCAAAATTATTTAAAAATCGCAAACAATAGAAAAAAAAAATAAACATTAAAAACAATATATTGTGTTAACTAGTTGTTGTTACATTTCAAACAACAATTAGAATCAATTACAAAATCAAAAACAAGAAACAAAAAGAAAAAAAAATAAAAGTTGAAAAACAACTTTTGTTGCTGCTTTTGAAGCAACAACATGGATGCTGATGCTGATGCTGATGAAGCTGAAGCTAGTAGTGAATCCAGTGATAACAGTATTTTACATTGGCAAAAAGTTACAAGAAACAGAAAAAGAAATTTAAACGAATCGCCAAAAATCTACAAGAACAAAAGACCAACGTTTAACAACGATGATTTACCCTCAACCAGCAACAAGTTCTCTATTTTACAAAATGATGATGCAGATGACGACACACAAACAACAACACCTAAACCTTCACCGATATACATTCCTGATGTAGTCAGTATTGATAAAATGATAAGCAATATATCTAGTATTATACCTAAGGTAGATTTTAATTATAAATCCTTAAATAATAATCAAATTAGGCTTATGATTAAGACTGTGGAATCGTATAGGAAAATAGTTAAATATTTTCAGATTCGCAATATAGGATTTCATACCAATCAGCTCAAACAGGAGCGTTCCTATAGAGTGGTTATCAAAGGACTACATCATTCGACTCCACCTGAAAATATTAAGGCAGAGTTAATTTTGTTGGGTCACCAAGTTCGTAACGTTACAAATGTAAAAAGTAGGGTAACAAAGATGCCTTTACCTATGTTTTTTGTTGATTTAGATCCTCATCCAAACAATAAGGACATTTTTAATATTAAGTCTATTAACAATGCAATTGTCACTGTAGAGGCGCCAAGAAAACAAATTGAAATAGTTCAATGTCACCGATGTCAACTATTCGGCCATACAAAAACGTACTGTAACAGGCCATCCAGCTGCGTTAAATGTGGTTTAAATCATCCAACTGCAGAATGTAGCAAAAATTCCAGCACTCCCGCTCGCTGTATTAATTGTCTTAAAAACCATACGGGCAATTATCGAGGCTGTCAAATTTACAAACAATTAGTTTCAAAAAGATTTCCTGCTCGTAACTCGCACAATACCAAAAATCAGACCACATATTTTTCAACAAACCCAAATGATTTTCCTCAATTTGGCAATCACAATTCTGCAAACGCTAATACTAACCCAACGCCTACAATCCACCAACCAAATTTGTCCTACTATGAAATTTTGAGGAGTGATAATACTAATAATGTAAGCAATAGCTCAATGGAGAGGATTGAGGCTATACTAGGAAATCTCGTTAATATGATAACGTTGTTAATTTCTAAATTAACAAAATGAATATAAGAATAGCATTATGGACTTTCCAACCACAAAGCAGAAGTTGAAACTTTTATAAACTTAAACTTCATTGACATATTTTTAATATCCGAAACACGTTTTAACAAAAAATCTTTTTTCAAAATCAATGGTTTTGATCTCATATGTTGTAATCATCCAGACGACAGGTGTCATGGTGGATCAGCTATATTAGTGAAATCAAATATACAGTACGATATCCTAGATGACTTCAGGAAACCCTATCTTCAAGCTGCTGGTATACAACTTAAAAACAACAACAACCTAATTAATATTTATTCCGTATATTTTCCACCACGACATAATGTTAAATATCAAGAATATCAAGAATTCTTCCTAAAACTCGGTCATTCGTTTCAGGTTGGTGGAGATTTTAACGCCAAACATCCATGGTGGGGGTCAAGGTTAAGTAATCCTAAAGGCAAGGAGCTGCATAATAGTATAATAAGCAATAAGTTTTCGGTTCTGTCTACTGGAAGGCCAACCTATTGGCCAAGTGATGCTAGGAAAATTCCAGATTTGCTAGATTTTGTTATATATTCCGGCATTCCAAGTAATTTATTGGACATTTTAGATACCGATGATCTAAGCTCTGACCACTCACCATTAATAGTCAACTATGACACATTTTTATCCAAAGAAAGAGAATCTTATGGCACAACTTCAAAAACCGATATTGACTCCTTTAAATATTGGTTAGATAGAAATATAAATCTTAACATAAGAATTAAAGATTGTGCAGAATTGGATAGTGCTGTAGAAAATTTTACAAATTTAGTGCATGAGGCAGCTTATTTATCAACGCCATTAACTATTAGGAGAAATAGAGTTGTTGTTTCTGCTGACATCAGACGTCTTATACAGAATAAAAGAAGACTGAGACGATTATGGAAACTAACCAGAAATCCGGTTGATAAAAGAAATTTAAATAGAGCCACAACTGAGCTCAAAGAACGACTAAAAGAGAAAAAAAATCAAAATTTTAGCACATTTTTAAAAAATCTTACTGTTCACAACAACCCAAACGATGAAATCAACTTATGGAAGGCTACAAAATACTTAAAAAGACCAACAAAAAGAAATGTGCCCATTAAAGATCTCAATGATGCATGGTGTAAATCAGATCGTAGTAAAGCGCACGCCTTTTCCAAATACTTAGAATCCACTTTTCAACCGTTTTCTTTTAATAATGATGAATGCACTATCACATCAGTCTTAGATATTCCATGCCAAATGGATCTTCCTATTAGGCACATTGCACCTAATGAAGTTAAGGTAGAAATATCCAAACTAAGCAACAACAAAACACCAGGATATGATAAAATGAGTGCTAAAGATATTAAATATTTTCCTAAAAAAGCCATAGTTTATTTAACTCTAATTTATAACTCAATTATGAGACTGCAACACTTTCCTTCACAATGGAAATGTGCCGAAATTGTTATGGTGCCGAAACCTAACAAACCTGAAAATGAAATAAGCTCTTATAGACCAATAAGCCTTTTATGTACACTTTCAAAAATATTTGAAAAACTTTTTCTACAAAGAATGCAAATAATATTAGATAATAACAAAATTATACCAGAACATCAATTTGGATTTCGCCAAAAACATGGAACGCCTGAACAGTGTCATCGCATTGTTAAAGATATTAGAAATGTTTTAGAAAGGAAACAGTACTGCTCAGCGATATTCCTAGACGTTAAACAAGCCTTTGTCAGAGTATGGCACCCAGGGCTATTGTATAAACTAAAGCAAATTCTTCCAGCATCATTTTATCTTGTTCTTATGTCATATTTAAAAGATCGCATCTTTTATGTCAAGATAAACAATGTATTTTCAGAAATTTGTGACATCAAATCAGGAATACCACAAGGTAGTGTATTAGGACCTGTACTCTATACAATCTACACATCAGACATGCCAACAACTGATGAAATTACTATTGCAACGTATGCAGATGATACTGCGCTATTATCGTGTAACAATAGCCCCACGGAAGCCTCAAGAATGTTACAGTCTCATGTTAATGTTATTTACAACTGGTTTAAAAAGTGGAATATATGTTTAAATCCGGAAAAATCTTCACATGTCACCTTCTCGTTACGAAAGGGCGATTGTTCAGAAATATATATTGATGGCCAACAAGGTCCAAAATCGAATTCTGTAAAATATCTTGGTATGCACTTGGACAGACGATTAACTTGGAAAGACCACATAAAGGCAAAAAAAGAACACCTTAATATTAAAACCAAACGAATGTACTGGTTACTAGGGAAAAATTCTGATTTAACTTTAGAAAACAAAGTCTTGTTTTATAAAACAATTCTCAAACCTGTATGGACCTATGGAATAGAACTATGGGGTACCGCTAGCAACTCCAATGTTGAAATTTTGCAGCGTTATCAATCGAAAACCCTCCGAATGATTGTTAATGCTCCCTGGTTTATCACCAATGACAACATTCATAAAGACTTGCTCATTCCAAAAGTTGAACAAGAAATAAATAGATTTTCCTCCAACTACCTCCAACGTCTCAGTAACCATTCAAACATTCTAGCAATTAACTTACTAGACGACAGTGATGAAGTCAATAGACTTAAACGGTACCATGTACTAGACCTTCCTTTTAGAAAATAGTTAGCGAATATGTAAATATAAGCTATATTAAGTGATTTATATATTACTTAAGATATGTATATTTTAAACTCATTGGGGTTTAGAATGAATGTCATTTTTATATTTAACAAAATTTGCTTATTAGGTAAAATAGATTGCAAATAAATAATTGAAAAAAAAAAGTAGCAGGAAAGACCTCTACAGGAATTGCGTTTCATATACGAGTAGTAAGTCTAACAAACGAACTTTGTCCGTAATGCAGTGGGCGATCCACTGTTCAATCGACCATATACGGGTGTGTAAGCCGAGAAAGACATGATTTTTGTGAGCAAGTCCCCTTATTTCGCTCGAAAAAATTTCTTTGCAGTACCTTCAGTAAATGCTTCAATGAATCAATGGATACACTAACAACATTAAAGAGCTAGTATGACCTCACCTGTATAAAGTCGTGAAGTCTCAAAATAGATGTTGATGCACCGACGCAGACATCAGAGTTGTATTCCTTTCTTGGTCGGTTTTAAATGGTTATTTTTTCTGACGAGTTTTTACGATTTCAATGAACGACTTTGACGATTTTGACCATTTTTTCTCAAATATTTGACGATTTGATGCTTTATTTATCTGGCAGCTATGTTCACAAGTCCATAGGATTTGAACATTTAATTGTTATTAAACTGCCAGAAACAACAGAAGCAATACATGAAAATTAAACTTCTTTTTAGAATTCTACGTATCAAAAAGGTAACCCTTACTCTATGAATGGTGTGGCAAGTATTTTAAGTAGCAGAGTATAACAATGACTTGAATGTAGTTTTTGAAAAGTGGCTGAAAGAGGAGTGAAAAGAAGAGTTTCGTCCGTAAATTGCAATAGAAAAGGTGAAAGAGTAAAATGAAAACATGAGGGAAAATGTTAATGGTTTTATTTGGCAAACTTATTTCAGAGTTATTCGAAATTTGCAAATTTAGTTACATGCAACTCGTAGACGGTGAAACACACAATTTCTATATAGTGCTTCTTCTTTTTTACTTTCCATAAAATATAAAATATAAAATTAATCATGGCTTCATGGAGCAACATGAAATCTCGGTGGGTTTGTGGTAATTGAAGGGCGTACTCAAAATTAATCATATCATATTAAACTTGAATTAAACATTTTTTTTTCTCTTTTTTTTAATTTTAGCATTACCGCTTCCGTGCGCACTACAAGTCGCATGAATGCTTTACTTTCGGAATCCATGTTGGGAAAACGCAAGGCTTTTATGAAACTATCAACACTTGATGGTGGCGATAACACTGAGGAAGAAAAAGAAAATCCAAAAAGGGACTGGGAGTTTTTTCACACAAATTTCAATATGGAACGTGTTGAGAAATTAATCGAATCAACAATTGAAGAACGTTTGACATGGGATAGATTTAGTCGTTCCTATGATTCTTGGCGTTCTCTGCAATTGGCTGAAAATTTAGCATCCGATATCAGAGATGGAGTTCGTAGATTAAATCATAAAAGGTTTGAATTATTTATCGTTTAATTTCAAATGAAAACGAATTTTATATAAAAAAAAAATATTTGTAGGCATCGTATCGTTTGTATATTATCTGTGATTGAAAAACAAAACCAGGGTATAAGTATGAGTATGCGTCATTTGATGGACGAGAAAATGGATAACTTTACAAGGATAGTTTATGAACGACCCACATACTTTATTGTTGTTGTCGTGTATTTAGTTTATAAAGATTAATTAACTAAAATTAAAAGATATCAAAGATATCAGATATTATTACTTACAGAATTCTCAGATACTTACAAGATTAAAATAAATTCAAACATTTTTATTTTTTTATTATTTTTAATTGTATTACACTGCGTGAACAAACAAAAAAAGAAAAATAAATACACCCAGATAATGACATAGTCCAAGTTGTAAGTTTTGTTTAGTAGAACTCATAGATATTTTTTTATATTTCTTGAACCCTCCAGATACATACATAATTGGTCATTACAACCTTTCAGTCAGGATTATTGATCCCCAGTTGGCCAAGTCTTCAAGATATCATCAATGATCCGTACAGGACAATGTTAAATCATAAATGATTTATTGGCGACAGCCGGAGCAAATCACTGACAAGTTTTTCGAACAAAGGGTACTTTTTTCGTGTCCAACAATATGAGCAACATCATAATACATATTGTCGTTGACGATCAGATAAGTAACAATGTGGTTGTAAACGAAATTTTATCAACTTTGTCATTGACGACATTTTAGCGGCATTATCCCTCCATAGTATCGTCGGTGACAGTATAGCTGAAACAACCATAACATGACCATCGACGACAAATTGGGCGACAAAATTCTCTTCTTCTCACCAAATAATTTCTTTTTGTAAAAATTTGAATATATTAAGGGTTTTATATATTTTTTTATTGATTTCAATATAAATACATATTTATGTACGTACACATGCATATGTATAAAAAAATTAATATAATTTATATATAAATAATAAATAATAGAAAAGTTTATACATACATATAAGAAAATAAAATTAATATAAGCATTTCATCAGGTTTTGTTCTTAAAGAATTTTTATCAAAATTAGACATCAATTAATAAAAAAAAAAAATGTTTAAATACATACATATCTATAAAAAAAATAAAAGCAATTTGATCTATTTATGGTATTTTTGAAGCGATGCAACGATAAACGCAGATCTTTTATAAATTTATCATGGGTGCCCAGTTGGCCAAGTCTTCAAGACATCATCGACAGGACAATGTTAAATCATAAATGATTTGTTGGCGACAGCCGCAGCAAATCACTGACGACTTTTTCGAACAAAGGGCCCTTTTTTCGTGTCCGACAATATGAGCGACATAACAATGCATATTGTCGTTGACGATCACATAAGTAACAATGTGGTTCAACTTGGTCATCGACGAATATTGTAGCATGATTTTACAGTTGTCAATACCAACACAACATTTAATGTGCATAAACAAAAGAATATCCAATTGCATATGAGCAGCGACCACTTGACTCAATGTTGCTGACCGTCGCTGCAGCGTATTACGCCACAATAGTAATGCGCACACGCGACGATCATTTGACACTTTGTTGAGTGATCGCCGGCAGTATTGATATGCACATAGTATGAACTATGTGTGTTATTGTTGTATTGCATAGCTAGTGATTGTGTGTGGCTCTTTTCACACTTTACCGTGGGAATTATTATGGACAGCAGACGCGTGTCGTATGACATCCACTTGTTCCACGATAAACACACACAAGCCCTTTAATATATATAGTTAAGTATTAATTGTATACACACAAACATGTGTTCTAGTATTAAGCCAAACAATATTGTATTAGAAGTAAGGGGCTGATTTGGAATTGTCAAATCAGCCAAAATTTTAGTATAAAAGAAGGGACATTATCCCTCAAAAATCAATTAATAAAATCCAGTCGAACTGTGTACATTAAAAGTGCACTCGACTAGAAACAACAAAACAATTTGCTATTTTAATAATTTTACATGGCGATCCTGCTAATCCTGAAGTGCTAACTAAATAAGCACCCACAAAAGATAATCCTGGAGTGCTTACAGACTAAAGTCCTGCACACAGAATAAATAAATAAATTCTTTAGTGCTACAGATCTTATCAAGCACAAAGGAAAACCAATTAATTTTATTTTATCCTAACGGACAGCCGAAAGTCCGTTAGTTGCGTGATGGAAGAAACTGTCTGGCCGATAGACAGTGAGTCTAAGGAAGCATGACCTAGGAGACGTCAGCGCCACTATATATATATTTTGCTGCAGAATATTTTACCACTGAAGGACGAGTACCCAAAAGTGAAGGAGAGGCTCAGAAATAAAAATTCATTAAGCTGTCACCCAAAATGATAAATCCTCCATGTAAAACGGAAGTTTTAATTTCGCAAAGACAACCCAAATCCCCTAACAAAACTACTGAAGAAGAAGCTTCCCGGATAGGTAAATAAATAATAATAATATTCTTTTTAATTTTAAGCCAACGTGCTCCTCAAAGGTTGCACTGGAAGTGCCTATAAGCGTTAACCGCTCGAGGCAATTTAGACATTTTTTTTTAATTTTTCTTTACATGGTACAATTCTAGAATCAATTAAAATCAAAAAAAATGAGAGAAAAACAAATTTTTTTAATAGTGTTATTTAATAACAATTGAAAATTTATGAAATAGTTTAAAAAAATATATATAAATGTAAATGGACCTTAAATATTGTTAGAAAGATTTTGGTTGAAATGGGTATACAACAGTCAAAGGTAGACAGGGCTAATGCCAATGTAATAAATGAAATAGAAGTAGGTAATATCAATTAGTCTTTCTAAAATAGAAAATTATTTAATAATAATTGTAGTTATCTTATGTCTCCATTTTGCCTTACACATTTACTCATTGCATAGCAGAAGATTAAAGAAAAGATATTCAAGTAGAGCCAATGAATTGGACAAAATCTAAATGAACTGACAAGATATAATTAAAAGATTAAGACTGTTAAAAGACGATTTTGACAAAACATATAAATGTTTAAATATAGAAAGAAATATAAAGGAAGAAACAGTAGTAAAACATCTAAGAACTTTGATTGACAAATTCGAAAGAATAAGAGTTATTATTAACGTAAATTTTGGTAGGCTTACAACACCTCACAAAGCAGCAGCCGAAAATTTCTTTTCTGATGTAAGCAGTAGGCTATTGAATATTGACAGCTAAAATTATAAATACTAGACAAAATAATAAAACGGCAAACACTTACTGCAGTGAAATTGAAAATTTAACAAAATCATTAGAAAACGCATATATATCAGACGGGTTATCATGTGAATTGGCAAACAAGTATTCAACACAAGTTGCCGTTAAGGCATTAACGAAAAAATGTACCATAGATAAGGTAAAACTTGTCATGGAGGCAGACCAATTCAACAACATGAATGAGGCAATTACCAAATTTGTTAACAGTTGTACAGAAGCAACTGGCCAGCAAAATACTTTGCTATATTTGGGTAAAAAATATAATCGAACTGGTAACAGAGGAAATAACAATCAATATCGAAGGAAATATAACAATTTTTCCAATCAAAACTATAATAACAACTTCAGACCTCCACAAAGTCCAGGAAATAACAGAAACAGGCAAGGTTTCAACAATAGACGTAGAAACTACGTAAGAGCAACTAACTCATACGAAAACGGTTCGGAAAACTCCGACACCCCCCTAAGATAAGCTCAACACATAATAAAATATACAATCTCAATCTCAACTTAAGGTTTTTTGTACATATGGAAATTAATAATACTAATCACATAGTAAAGTTGTTGGTGGACACAGGAGCAGATATTTCAGTTATAAAAAATAATTTTTGCAAACCACAACAAATAAATAAAAACATTACTACAACAATAACAGGAATAGGACAGGGATACTTGAAATCCATAGGAAAAATATTCTTGGAAATGAAATTTAAAAACTTTTTAATACCGCATTACTTTCAAGTGGTTCAGAACAGTTTTCCCATACCTTGTGATGGAATTATTGGTTTGGACTTCTTGAAAAGATATAACTGCGTTTTGGATTTCAATGAAGAAAATGATTATCTTGTTCTAAGACCCTCTAATCTGCAACATACAGTAGACATACCAATAACAAATAGTAATAATGAAATAACACTACCACCAAGGTCAGAAGTGATAAGACAAATTAGATTTAAAAATCTTAAAAATGAAATATTGATACCAAATCAGGAAGTAACAAAAGGCGTTTTTATACCAAATATTTTAGTTAAATCCAACAAAGCTTTTATTCGTTTTTTAAATACTAATGACAGTATAATTTCGATCAGACAAAATAAGATTAAAACAGAAAACATCTCTGACTATAATGTAATTACAGAAAAGTCGAGCAAAATTGAAAATAGACAATCAAAGGTTATGGATATCTTGAAGAAGAGTTTCCCAGAACAATTTAAAAATACACTAACGAAAATTTGCAAAGAATATAGTGACGTTTTTGGTTTGGAAACAGAAACAATATCTACTAACAATTTCTATGAACAAAAGTTGAGATTGAGTGACAAACAGCCAGTATACATCAAAAACTATCGTATACCACATACACATAAGGATGAAATTAACAAACAAGTTAGAAAACTAATAGATGATAAAATAGTAGAACCATCATTTTCGGAATACAATAGTCCAATTTTGTTGGTTCCAAAGAAATCACTTCCAGGTTCGAATGAGAAAAGATGGCGACTTGTGGTAGACTATAGACAAATAAATAAGAAATTGTTATCGGATAAATTCCCATTCCTAGAATTGACGATATTCTAGACCAACTTGGCAGAGCAAAATATTTTTCCTGTTTAGACTTAATGTCAGGTTTTCACCAAATAAAATTGGAGAAAAACTCTAGAGATTTAACATCATTTTCAACAACCAATGGTTCATATAGATTTACTAGACTACCCTATGGCTTGAAAATAGCGCCGAATTTATTCCAGAGAATGATGACAATTGCTTTCAGTGGTTTAAAGCCGGACCAAGCGTTCCTTGGCGATGACTTGGTAGTATTGGGATGTTCTGAAAAGCATATGCTTTCGAATTTAAAGGATGTCTTTGATTTATGTCGCAAATATAATTTGAAACTAAATCCTGAAAAATGTTCATTCTTTATGAGAGAAGTGACTTATCTTGGCCACAAGTGTACCGAATATTACCAGACGATAGTAAATATTCGGTGATCGAAAACTACCCGACGCCCAAAGACGCGGATAGCGCCAAAAGGTTTGTAGCCTTTTGTAATTATTACCGAAGATTTATTAAAAATTTTTCTGAGTATTCCAGACACCTCACGAGGTTGTCAAAAAAGGGTGTGCCATTTGAATGGACAAAAGATTGTGAATTTGCGTTCAGATACTTAAAGAGAGCATTAACGAGTCCAACGCTGTTACAGTACCCAGATTTTACAAAAGGATTTTGTATAACAACTGATGCAAGTAAACATGCATGCGGTGCTGTCTTGACTGAAGAACATCAGGGTAAATAACTTCCCATAGCTTATGCTTCAAAGACGTTTACAAAGGGTGAAAGTAATAAATCAACCATTGAACAGGAATTAACTGCCATACACTGGGCTATCACACATTTCAGGCCATATATCTATGGAAAACACTTTTTAGTTCGTACTGACCATAGACCTCTTTCTTATCTGTTCTCAATGAAAAATCCAAGTTCCAAATTAACGAGAATGAGGCTAGATCTAGAAGAATATGATTTTACAGTGGAATACCTTAGGGGGAAAGACAATTATATCGCCGATGCATTATCGCGAATTACTATAGATGATTTTAAAGAAATGAATAGAAAGATATCGTGCGTATTAAGAGTCACGACAAGGTCAGTGACTAAGAAACAAGACAGTAGTAGGACAAATAATCAGCTTAGATCAAATGAAACAGATGTATTAGATGAGCCCAAAATATATGTACCAATTAAGAACAGTGACGTCAGAAAATATTATAAATTAAAGATTTATCCCAATAAATGCTACATAAAGAAGGGAAAATCAATATTAGCTAGCATAAATATAAACGATATATTTACTAAAGAGAAATTTGACTTAGGACAATTTTTCTCTAGGCTCGAGAAAGCGGCCAGTAAATTGAATATCAATAAATTACAAGTAGCACCTAGTGAGAAGATTTTCGAATTTATCTCAAAGGTTGAATTTAAAAATATGGGCAATTAGGTACTAAATAGAATTAAAATAGCGCTTTTAAATGAAATAAAGATACTTGATCTAAAGAATTCTAAGGAAATTCTAGAAATCATGCTGAAATATCATGATGACCCTATCGAAGGAGGACATTGCGGCATATATAGAACCGCAGAAAAAATAAAAAAAATACTACTACTGGAAAAATATGACAAAGGACATAGCTAAATATGTAAAAGCATGTCACAAATGCCAAATAGCGAAAACTACCAAACACGTTAAAGGCCCAATGATAATAACAGAAACTCCTAACAAACCGTTCGATACAGTGTATGTAGACACAATCGGACCATTTCCAAGATCAATACAAGGAAATGAGTACGCAGTCACATTAATATGTGACTTAACTAAGAGCTTAGTAACAATACCAATATCAAATAAATCGGCTAAGACGATCGCAAAAGCGATATTTGAAAATTTTATACTTACCTATGGACCGATGAAGACGTTCATTACGGACATGGGTACGGAATATAAAAATTCTATACTAAACGAATTGTGCACTCTGTTGAAAGTAGAGAAGCTAACATCAACAGCACATCATCACCAGACCTTAGGTACAATAGAAAGAAGTCACAGAACTTTTAATGAATATGTACGTTACTACATATCTGGAGAAAAAGATGACTGGGATGAATGGATTAGATATTTTACATATTGTTTTAATACAACACCATCGACTGTACATACAGCCATGTCACAGAACACAATTCCGATCGAAAGTGGTTTCAATTCCGAAAGTGGAGTCTTCAGAAAACGAAAAATTTCTTCGGAATGAAACCACTTCAAATTTTCAAAGTGGTTTTGATATTTCTGATGATTTATTAAAGAATAATATTAATAAAACTTAGTTAAACCGAAAGAAAAAATCGTATATTTTATTATTACATAGGTTTTTTAAGTATTTACTTAATATTTATGCTTAAGAAATTAAATTTTATAAATTTGCCACGTTGGTGAATAAAAGCATAAAAAACAAAGCAAAATTTCAATTGGAATACAAAAAAATAAAAAATTGTGTATGAAAAATGCCGGGAATTTCAATTATTGCTGTTGTTAAAGCTAGGAGACAACAAATCGTTATTGAAAAGATACGCCTAAATGCATTTTCGAAAAACTGAATTAAATACCATCGTTTGCGTTACCACCGCTTAAATTTGTTCTACTTACTAAATTTCTGTTCTCAAAAATAAGTGGTTTGCTCAAAAAAATAACGTGGCAATACTTCGATGAAAAATTATATCACTTTGTTTTGTTTTTCTCAGCATATTTATAAAACTTAATTTCTTAAGCATAAATATTAAGTAAATACACAGAAAACCAATGTAATGATAAAATACACCATTTTTTCTTTCAGTTTAACTAAGTTTTATTAATACTATCATCACTATTATTAAAATCATCAGAAATATCAAAACCACTTTGAAAATTTGAAGTGGTTTCATTCCGAAGAAATGTTTCGTTTTTCGTTTTCTAAAGACTCTACTTTCGGAATTCAAACCACTTTCGATCTTAATTGTGTTCTGTGACATGGCTGTTAGTTTTACTTAGGAATAATACAGGACATAAGTTAGAGGAATCATATAAAGATCCATACAAAATTAATAATATAGATTTAAGAAATAATGTAACTATAGTTGATAAGAAAAATAATAAAGAACAAGTAGTTCAGAAAAATAGACTTAAGCCATATAATAAATAGTATTAATTAGAACACTAAACTGGCCAGAAAAGTAAAATAATAATCTTTTTTTTTGTAACTAAGTAATCTTATCATTAAACATTTATTATAAACAAAAATAAATTAAAATTAAAGAAATAATATTAAAATTGAATTACGTTAAATTAAGACTAATATGTAAAACATTTTAAAACATACGATTTATGTTTACTAATAAAGTATAAATATAAGTAAAATCATTGTACTGTTGCTGTGTTGTATAAAAGAATGTCCATAGAACAAAAGTTATATGAACATTCTTGTAAAGGGTGGAGGTGTAGCATGATTTTACAGTTGTCAATACCAACACAACATTTCATGTGCATAAACAAAAGAATATCCAATTGCATATGAGCAGCGACCACTTGACTCAATGTTGCTGACCGTCGCTGCAGCGTATTACGCCACAATAGTAATGCGCACACGCGACGATCATTTGACACCTTGTTGAGTGATCGCCGGCACTATTAATATGCACTATGTGTGTTGTTGTTGTATTGCATAGCTAGTGATTGTGTGTGGCTCTTTTCACACTTTACCGTGGGAATTATTATGAACAGCAGACGCGTGTCGTATGACATCCACTTGTCCCACTATAAACACACACAAAACCTTTAATATATATAGTTAAGTATTAATTGTACACACAAACATGTCGCTCCTTTATTGCAACATAGTCATATCTCAAAAAATTTAAAATTTGTAGTTACTTAAGCAAAACTGCTCTTTTAGACCTTCTGTACATGTTGAAAAAAAATCAATTTTATATCCCAAGCTGAACCGAAGTTATAGCAAAAAGTGTTTGCGGCAATTAGACCATAGCACTTATGTTTTGAAAACTTTAATCGCATTTTGCCAAGTTCAAGTTTTTTTGAGATATGACTATGTTGCAATAAAGGAGCGAATTGTTCTAGTATTAAGCTAAACAAATATTGTATTAGAAGTAAGGGGCTGATTTGGAATTGTCAAATCAGCCAAAATTTTAGTATAAAAGAAGGGACATTTTCCTTCAAAGAATTAATTAATAAAGTCCAGTCGAACTGTGCACATTAAAAGTGCACTCGACTAGAAACAACAAAAACAATTTACAATTCTTATAATTTTACAGATTATTGTTAAAAGAAAATCGCGATTTTTCCCATGATTTTTCGGGTGTTTTTGGATCTTGAATTATCCCGGGATTTCGGCATCAGGATTACAAAATCCCGAACATCTGTATTTTTAAAAATCAATCCCGTTTAGCATGCCTACTGCCTAGAGACAACGCCCACGATTAACTAACTAATTATCTTCAATGAAGTCGCCTTGTATCAGTAGAATTTCGGGCAAACAAGAGTAATTTGGAGGCAAACAATTGCCATGTGTGACCGAACTTTAACGCATTAATAGTTGAAAGGAGCAAAACATAAAATATGTAATAATAAAAAAAAAGTACTGAAGGTGTTGCGGGCATACTGCGGTATTTTTGGAATAGAAAAGTACTGAAAAAAAGTACTAAAGTACAGTTTTTTTTCTATACTATTTAATACAGCACCTTTCGATTTTTATCAAATTTTTGAAATGAGAAAAAATTTTCATTAAATTTGTTTTCTAAATTTAAATTTGTTTGTTTGTTTTTTTTAGGCAAATTTTAATTTCTTCATTAAATTCAATAATAATAACATGAAATATTTACTCCCGGGCAAGGTTAAAATAATCAGAAGAAGTTACAGACACCGGACTCCGGGTTTTACTTTTAAAATTTTAGTACTTCCGTAGAAAATAAGTTTTTTTTTTTTTTTTCAGAAATAAAGTTATTTAAAAAAATTTACTAGCAACGCTGTTCATAAGGTAGGAGAAAAAAATATACCGACCTTCACATACCGATCTATGATAATATGATATGATATTTAAAAAAACAAAAATGATTATATTTAAGCCCATTCAGCTTGCTTAATTTATGAATATGGTTCTAAATGCAAATATTTTGTTGTAATTATATAAAAATAATTACAAAAATCTAATTCAGCTAGCTGAATATCACCAAAAACAGCAACTTAGGAATTTTTATTTAAAATGTCTTTATATAAGTACGAATTGATTTATTTAACTGAAATTTTAAAATTTTCCTTTAACTAAATTAAAATAAAGAAAAGCAGAAATAAAATCAGAGTAATTCAGCCAGCTGAATAAGGGTTTTTATTTAATAAATCTCTAAATACAAAAAAGTACACTGTTATTCATCGAAGCTTAATTTGTCTATTTCAACTTAAATATATGTGATCGTTTTCTAATAATTATATAGAAATATTAGAATTGAACTAATTCAGCTGGCTGAATATAAAACCAAAGTCTAATAGGTAAAATTTTTAATTTTTGCATAACAAGTCTTTAAATATGTAATAATTCCATTTATTCAGCTAGCTGAATTAGCAACTTCAGATAAATTCAAATTGTTTTTGAATTATTTAGAAGTTCAACTCGCATGGATTTCGAAATAGTTTTCGCTACAACGTTGAGAATTTATTAAAAAAAAAATCAATTGTAAGACACACACAGTTTTTTATTAAAAACAAATATCGTCTTTATTTAAAATTAATTAGAAAAAAAATCAATATAATTAATTGCAGAAAATAATAGAATAATTAATATTAAACTAAAGTAATATTCCATGAATTCAAGTTGTAATAAAAAAAAATGAAGAATTTTTGTTGAAACGTAAACAAAAATTTAAGAAAAATCTTTTAAAAGTTTCTACATATGCGTAGGGGCATGAATTATGATTGAATATGCAATGTTTTAATAAGAAAATGTTAAAAAAAAACTTGTATGTGGTTTCTGGAAATGTAAATTTTCTCTCTTATCCGCTCTTCTTTCATATGTTCTGTCCTAAATCCAATACCAAAAGCGGCAATATACGTTGCCAGTGAATATTGACAATTTAATGAAATGATTAAATTTATCAGGAGTAAATGTGCAACCCAGTTGTTTCGCTAATCCAAAGAAACTTAAAGCAGTGGCTAGATTGCTATTTCGATACGTTATCGCAACATCGTTATTTTCTGCATTATTATCCGAAAATTTAAAATCACAATATTTAAAATATTCCATTTCTTCCAATTTACTTTTCTTCTCTAGAAATTCATATTTTACTTGCTTGCTAGAAAACTCAACAATTAAACGAAAATCATCCTTTTTATAACGAATATGATTAAGAACATATATATGTTTGAAATTATCGGTTGTTAATGACAAACCAATTAGTTCCGCAATCCCAATAACATTAGCACCAGCTTCAATCATGCTAAAATTATTTATTTCATAAAAATTTAATTTATGTCCACCTCCATCTGATATTCCTAAAGATTTTGTTCCTGGGAATTGTTTTAAAACATCTCTTCTGTGTAGAAATTCCTTTCTCATAAACTCGTTCTTAAACCGAACAGAATAATTAAGCAAATTTGATTTTGTACTAAACACGTCTATATGATCGATAGAATCCCTAACTTGCCAATCTTTCGTTATTCCCATTTTTTTCGCTATTTCAATCACATGCGAATAGGCTGTATCCAAACTGAAATCAGAAGATTGAACATTTGCAATGTCAACAATGCCCCACTCACTATAATCGAATATTCTTAAAGGACTTGTCTCTGGATCGTATATCAATAAATATCTATTCTTTAGAAATTCTTCTTTAATATCCGCGTTACTAAAGTAAACATAGTAATCATGATTAGTTGAGTCAACATCTACATGAATGACAGAATCGTAAGGAATTTCCACATTCATTTCATGTGCTAATTTAACAATACAGAAAGCCACCTCTAAGTGTATAGCATTACTTTCAACATTTTTTATGTAAACACAATTCCTTCTTAAATCAATAACTTTTAAGTTTTCTTCTGGCATGGTGTCCATTTGGTGTCCTTCACTGGCACTGGCAACATTTTTAGTATAATAATGCTCACCGCTTAATTCGTTTTTATTGTTCGATTGTTTGCTAGAATTTGATTCTTGCGTTGCATTATTGTCAACATTAGGAGAACTATCAATACGATTTAATATTAATTGATTTACCACATCACCCTTTGGTTGTTGTAAAGTATCTTTTAATGCTTTCATCTCTTTTTCGAGTTGTTGTACAGATTGGCTCAAGCCGTTAATAGAACTGTCATTGTGTCATCAAGTTCCAAATGCATTTTAAGCATCATATGATTGCAATCGTCCATTCTAATACGAATAAATACAATAAATAGTATTGTAGATGACTTGAAAAGAATATTTTTCTTTATTTAAGTTTTCTCAACACACACTTACTTGATGTTTAAGTTAATAAAATGTTGGAGGTGGGTACGACCAATTTGGAGTATATCATTCTCACTGATATTTAATGGAATAGTATAAGTGGCACAATATTTTTTCGACATTTCGTTGTACAATTCTTAATAACTCACAACCGTTCTCGAACAGTTTTGTTCTCGACTAAACGCTTTCGTTTGGAAATATAATTAGATTCTGTTTATTGCTACATTGAACAGAGAAATCCACTGTATATATTATATATAAACCAGTTTCTATTAAACCACATCATAGAGGTGTTGCAAAATTGAAATTTTTAAAATGTTACTAAACTATAACTCAAAAGGTACTTTTTTACATCAAATGATAATTCTCAAGACCGAATATGGATTGTAGCTACAAATATAAATAAGTGTGAAGTAAAGATAGTGTACAAAAAACAACTGCACTCGTAAACCATTGTATAACAGTATATAAGAGAGTTGCGTGGAGACCACAACAAAAATATTGTACTCTTCATAGAGCCACAGCGTGCATTTCTTTTTTTACTCCCGGCAACCGAACATCTTCGTCGACGCCAGCATTGCCAGTAACTTTATTAAACTTATTATTCTTGTGGAAAATTATTTTTGAGTTTATGGCGAAAGCAAAGGATGTATACTATAATGTTTTTGTTTTTTAACGCAATTTTATTTTCATTTTTCAAAAATATAGTAGTGTAATTATAAAAAAGTAATAAAAATAATAAAACCAAAAACATTGATACAAAACAGACAATTTTTGTAATTATTAATTATCCGAATGTTTTGCTCTTTGTTTTCTCGCCAGCATTGCCGTTTAAACTTTGTATTTCTTGAGAAAAACCTTTTTTTAAACTGCTGCTTTTTTTACACTACTGATATTCGTATGGCAATACTGAAAATGAAGCTTCAGTAGTAAAATATGCTCTTACAACACAAAGCATAGTTCCGTTACTTCACAGGCAAACGAGTGCTGTTGTATACATTGAATAAATGAGAAATACATATTTCCGGATTATAATTAAAATATATTAACACCACAGTTATAAACAGATTCGTATTCCTGTCCCTCTCTGATTGCCTGTCTGTTTCGTTTATGTTTTTTTTTAGATTTCGGGGTGAATTTTTATTATTCTATTTTGGTAGCAATTTATTATATTTTCGTGGAATATTAGAACAATTTTGGAAGGAGATGAACCGTTTTATTAGGAAAACATAATTCGGAATTAATGTATTTTTTATTACACGACTAGGTTACCCTTCACCTAATACAATACGGTAGTGTACTTTTTTCTGTATTGCCATGCGAATATCAGTAGTGTAAAAAAAGTAGTAGTTTAAAAAAAGGTTTTTCTCAAGAAATAAAAAGTTTAAATGGCAATGCTGGTGAGCAAACAAAGAGCAAAACATTCGGACCTTTCTTATTCATAGTTGTAAGTAGGTTACGATTAATAATTACAAAAATTGTCTGTTTTGTATCAATGTTTTTGGTTTTATTATTTTTATTACTTTTTTATAATTTCACGACTATATTTTTAGAAAATGAAAATAAAATTGCGTTAAAAAACAAAAACATACTTCCTTTGCTTACGTCATAAACTCAAAAAAAAAATTTTTCCCCAGAAATAATAAGTGTGAAAAAGTTACTGGCAATGCTGACGTCGACAAAGACGTTCGGTTGCTGAGTTCAAACAAAGAAATGCACGTTGTGACTCTATGAAGAGTACTCAATTTTTGTTGCACGCTTTACATAACTGTCGTTTATACCGTTGTACAATGGTGTACGAGCACAATTCTTTTTTTTTACACTATCTTTGCGTCACAGTTATTTATATTTGCAGCTACAATCACTATTCGGTCTTGAGAAATGCAATAGTGTGCAATTTTATATGGCTTGTGAACACCTCTAGTACATACCATGAAAAAGTGGTGTCTAAAAATTTAATATAATTTAATTTAATTATTATTAATTACTTGCGATAATTTGTACAACTTCTAAAAACAAATTGTATTTTTTTGGTTTCAGTTTATCCTTTAATTTTACAAAAAATAAACGTAATTTTGTTTTGTTGATATTTTTAACAGAGAATGTACAGTGAAAACGTACTTTATAAACTGGCCACGAGTTTAAAAAATTTTAGAAATTTTTCGCTATTTTAGTATTTTTTGAAGCTAAAAGCTATGAAACGAATTCTTTATTTCATTTTATGTTGGATTACATCAAAATAAGTGGTTAGGATTGGCTAGAGCTACAGATGTCTAACGAAAGCTGATCTAACAAATGAATACTGATAACTGATAGTAAAACTTTAAAGGAAACTTCCAAGTTGATTAAATGTTCCCGATTCAAAAATGATTACGCACTGGCACATTTAAAACGACGTGATACCACTTACAGTCAAGATAACTACATACTACAGCTGAAGCTGCTAAAAATCTCTTCAAGTACTCAAGTAAAATTAAAAATGAGATCTCATTAGATTCTGGTATTAACATATGATCCACGATGAGCAAAAGAGGTCTAAATAAAAATAACTTGCCTGAATATCTTGCCTTACGTCAACCATTTGTACTGCGATTGCTTACATTTTTGAATATTATTCGCATTACATGCAGCGCAGTAATAACCCCTAACATGTCGAAATTTTGACATGATAATGACTCTAAGTACACTTCATTCAGAGGCTAACAAAATCACAGTTCCTGAATATCACGATACCCGGATTTCTACCTAATTGACAACTTATATTGAGGAGTGTGGGCATAGCTTCTCTTATCACTCATGTTGTGGGTTTTAATTTTACCCATTTGTAGCGGAACCAACAGTTTCAAAAGTCGACTCCGAACGACAGATTTTTTTGAGAAACTTTACATAACATTTTTACTCTCAGATTTTTTTTGTCTTAAATTCGTGGCCACCACTGTACAATAAGTATATTGATAGGAGGTCCTAGTAGGCATGCCAATCGGGAAATCCTGAAAGCCCGGGATTTTCGGGATTCACAAAATCCCGAATCTCGGAATTTTTAAAAACTTGTCCGTTTTTTCGGGATTGTGAATTCATACGTATTTACCCTACAAAAGGTCCTGAAAAAAAATTCGATATCACTTCAATTATAACATCTCAGATCAATGAAAGTAGGGTTGCGTTAATAAAAAAAAACCTATAAAATAAATTAATAGGGTAACTGATTTAGATATTTAGCCGTCCAAAGAAATAGATTTATTTACATCACGAGGTGGTAGAGGTGAATATTTACAAGCTGCATATAGCTATCTTGCAATTATTTTACCAACAAATTTTGATTGCGCGAAGTGTTCTTCAACGGCAGCGTATGTTGGCAACAAAATTCGTTTACATGCTAGATGCTTTAATCTTTTTGTTGGAATCCAAATAATATGAATAATTTTTATTTTTGTTAATTTTCGCTTTTTTGTTACTTTTTGTTTTGGTTTTTTAATATTTTACTTTTAATAAGATATAATTGTAATATAATTCGAATGTAAATGATTATTGTTAAGAGAATATCGGGTGATTTTTCGGGTTTTTTTGGATCCCGAAATATCCCTGGATTTCAGCATCAGGATTACAAAATCCCGAATATCGGGATTTTTAAAAATCAATCCTGTTTAGCATCCCTACTGCCTAGAGACAACGCCCACGATTAACTAATTGCCAATATGAATATGTCATGAATTGAATTTCTTGCCTTATTTGCTGTTTGAATCAACATTATTCGCGTATGTAAACGTTCATATTAGCCGCTTACCATGCCAACGTCGACTTAAGCTTTTATATGTTGAACAATTTTTGAGGCTTCTATAAGGTCATACGTTTTTGTCTAAACTGCAATAGATATGTGAGATGCCATCTTGATTAGTCAACTATCTTTTTTTTGGTTACTAGTCGTCATAAAAAAGACCAGCAACTGGTGTGTCTGTTTATATCTGTAATTTTGAGTATTCCTTATTTTATAAACTCTAGCAAGAGTATTTCTGTATATTTTGTTATTGTAGTGTAAAAATATACTAAATTATACAATGACTAAAGCAAAAATATTGAATGAATGAATGAATAAAAATTATTTATCCTTGAAATATTATAGTTCGAAATTGTCTGAAGGAGTACTGTAAACTTTTTTTTGTGATTAAATTGTATCTAGAAAGAACAGTTAATAGTTTTAGTTCATTCAAATGCAACAAAAAAAAAACCATTGAATAAACTACGTCTCGAAAATTTTCTGATCATATATATTATTTCACTTTTTTGTCGGTTGCAAATATCTCCCATACCGCCGCATCAAATTTAATGAATGATATCTCATTTTAAAGCTTATATCTAACACTAATGATGAAAAATAATTAGAAATTGAAAAATTAATATTTTCATTGATAAAAATTATATTTTATATAGAACTGCATGATAATACTGTTGTCATTATGATTATCTGTTTTTGTTCAAGTGTGGTAATACAGGGTCGCTTAATAGTAATGCAGTTCTACATAATATAGTATGTATTAAAATCCATTCTGGCACTACCGGTATTTACTATAATACCGTTTATTATTAAGTCAGTTATATATAATATGAACATTAAGTTGTAAAAATCTGTTTTGGCAATACTTTGCAGTAGGGTCGCTTAATTGTAATGCTATTCCACATAATAATATATAAAGTTGTATAAGCCATTTTGGTAAAGTCGTAGCATTGTTTGTTTTATGAAGTGTATTAATACGGTGTCTTTTAATATATAATTAAATTAAACATATAATTAAAACAATTAATATTTTCATTTTAATTGCAGTAATTGCTTGTTTTTTTTACTTACAATCAATATTTCGTGGGGTAACCTTTGTTTTTAATGACATTAATACATCTGCTTGGCAAACTCTCAACTAAATGCCTACAAAAAGATTGAGGAATAGCCTTCCAAGACATTTCAATGTTTTGCCACAATTCATCAGCATTTTTGGGATTTTTGCCTTCCATCCTCTTTTCAACTTCACTCCACAAGTTCTCAATTGGATTGAGATCAGGGGATTGAGCTGGCCATTTTAGAACTTTTATATTTTGATCCTCTAAGCAGCCCTTCACAAGCCGTGAAGTGTGCTTAGGGTCATTGTCGTGCATGAAGTGCCACATTAATGGTAAATTATCCTCCGCGTATGGTATCATTGTATTTTCAATGATGTGTTTGTATAGATGTTGATCCATTTTTGAACTAATCCTTACAATAGGCCCAATACCATGCCAAGAAAATGCACCCCACACCATAATGTTGCCGCCACCATGCTTAATTGTTTTAATGGTATATTTGGGATTGTGTTGTTGGTTTTGTGGACGCCAAACATACCGTTTTCCGTCTGATCCCCATCGGCAAAATTTGGATTCGTCACTCCATAAAATATTTTTCCAAAAACTCATTGGTTTCTTAACGTTTTGTTTGGCAAAGTTCAATCTGGATTTAAAATTTTTTTTGGAGACGAAAGGTTTTTTTTGTGCGATGCATCCACGTAAGGAAGCTTCGTTAAGTCGCCGTCTTATTGTTTTAGATGATATGTTAATGCCATATGAAGACTCCAATTCAACTTTTAGTTGTTTGGAACTTTTAAACGGGTCGGCTTTAGAGGCTTTTACGACAATTTGATCTTCCCTGGTTGAAGTTTTACGGGGTCTGGGGGCTCTGGGTACATTATTAGTGACTCCAAATGTATCAACATGTTTTAACGCATTATAAATTTTTCCTCTAGAGCAGTCAAGTAATTGGGAAATGTCCTTTACCGTCTTCCCGGAGTCTTTGAGGTTAATTATTATTTTTCTTTCTTCTTCCGAACAACTTGGTCCTTTTCCCATACCTGATGATTATTTTTTGTATACATTTTTGCTTATATCACTTACAACATACTTACCAATAAATTTACACAAATCGAACGAAATTTGATATTAAAAATATTGTATTAAAATAGCAAAACTAAAAATGTTTTAATTACGTGTCCACTTTAAAAATAACACTTTCACTAAAAAATTAATTATGTCGTAAGAAATCTGAGTAAAAAAGGAAAATGAAGAAGGAATCAATTGTAAAAGAAATCAAACTTATCATTCCAGTGGAAAAGTCCCGTTAAAATATCAAGAGATGATAAAAAAAATAGAGCAAATAATGGATTATAATAATGTTTTAATTATATGACCACCACTGTATATAGTGTCAGCTGATATTTAACAATTAAAAAGGTTTTAAGAAAAATGAGAATAAAAATAACGTGCAACGTAAGAATACAAATAACGTGCATTTGAAAACCCAAATGCAATTATAATGTTAATCAGAAATCTTAATGCTAAACAGGGTTAATAAATGGCACCAGGCTAATCGTAACAAACTCGGGAGAACACATCATATCAGTAAAAATTATTCATACCGATAAAACTGTACTCATACCCCGAATCAACCTTACACCTTCTAATCCAACTATGCCTTTCCGAATGACACGAACATAATTCCCTGTGAAAGTTGCTTTTGCTATGACGATAAAAAAAAAGAAGAAGGTCAAACCCCCCAAAAGGTAGGATTGTATTTACCAGAACCGGGCAGTTATACATTGGTTTGATACGATATTATGAGTTCTAATATTTTTATACTTTTAATAAAATTTCTCTTAATTATTTTCATTTAATGTCACAAAAATTACAACTAACGGTGCGTAATATTCGCACGGATCATCTGGTTTATTTATATTTAGCGATTTTTAAATGTAGCGATTGGCTACACTGGTACAAACATATATATATAAACATCTGTTCATTTTATTTTCATACATTCATTGTGGCAATAAATAAATACACAGAAAACTTTTATATGAATTGGAGATTTTTTATTTCCTGTACGTATTTACGAAAATGAAGTCATTTTGTTTTTGTTTTGTCTCTTTGCAAAATATCACTGAGGCTCTGCAGCACAGCATACTGAATAACTGATCTTTCATTTTGTATGAAAATATACATACATGTGCATATATATGTTTATGTGTGTGTTATTTTTACAACACTCCGGTCAAATATTTCTCAAGTGTGACCATATTATTGCAAACATGTGTCCATATTTTTGTTTGCCGCTGTTGGATGAAACAAAAATGGGAAATTAAATTATTGTATCAGTCCAAGGCGAACACATAAAAGGTGGGATTGTTAGACCAGCTGATGCAAATAACATTGTCAAAAAATTGTTATTTTCTGTGTATTTTGTTTTGAAAATCAATTTCGTTTTTTCTTATTGTGTCAGAAGTTTGTATATTTTTCGTATTTTTCTTTTACTTTCTTCGTATGTATTTCGTTATTTTGTTTTCCCTTACAACAAATTTATCATAGAAACTATATTGCTTTTGTGGAATTCGCCACAGGACAACGTAAACATTGCTTGATTGTTTTAAATTTTAGCTGAAATTATTTAGTAGATTATTAAAGGATTGAGTAGAAATTACAAAGAAGATATTTTTAGAATTTGCTATTATTTTATGCTATGCGTGAGTGGTAAATTTATTTTTTCTTTCCACCGCCATTCTTAAGTCAGCTGTTCTTGACAAGATGACCACATCTCAACAAAAAAATGCCTGTTGTTTTTGTATTGTTGTACTTATTGTAATACTTATCTTATCTTCTATGAAGTCACCTTATATCAGTCGTATTTCGAGCAAACAAGAGTAATTTGGAGGCAAACAATTGCCATGTGTGACCGAACTTTAACGCATTAATAGTTGAAAGGAGCAAAACATAAAATATGTAATAATGAAAAAAAGTACTGAAGGTGTCGCGGGCATACTGCGGTATTTTTGGAATAGAAAAGTACTGAAAAAAAGTACTAAAGTATAGATTTTTTTCTATAATATTTAATACAGCACCTTTCGATTTTTATCAAATTTTTGAAATGCGAAAAAATTTTCTTCAAATTTGTTTTCTAAATTTAAATTTGTTTGTTTGTTTTTTTAGGCAAATTTTAATTTCTTCATTAAATTCAATAATAATAACATGAAATATTTATTCCCGGGTAAGGTTAAAATAATCGGAAGAAGTTACAGACACCACTTTTAAAATTTGAGTACTTCCGTAGAAATTAAGTTTTTTTTTTCAGAAATAAAGTTATTTAAAAAAATTTACTAGCAACGCTGTTCATAAGGTAGGAAAAAAAAAAAATACCGACCTTCACATACCGATCTATGATAATATGATATGATATTTAAAAAAACAAAAATTATTATATTTAAGCCCATTCAGCTTGCTTAATTTATGAATATGGTTCTAAATGCAAATCTTTTGTTGTAATTATATGAAAATAATTACAAAAATCTAATTCAGCTAGCTGAATATCACCAAAAACAGCATCTTACATACATAATTGGCCATTACAACCCTTCAGTCAGGATTACGACCTAGCTTCTCACACCACTTATGTTGTGTGCGTTAATTTTATACATGAGTGGCGGGACCTACAGTTTAAAGTCGATTCCGAACGACAGATTTTTTGAGAAGCTTTTCATGGCAATTTTTACTCTCAGAGTCTTTGCCAGAAATCTGCTGAGAGGAAGTCGCCGAAGAAATATTTTTTCGTTTTGATGTTTGACCTGGGATTCGAACCCGGGCCTTTTGTCTAGTAAGCCAACACACTACCCACTAGACCACGGCGACTTCAAAAAACAGCATCTTAGGAATTTTTATTTAAAATATCTTTATATAAGTACGAATTGATTTATTTAACTGAATTTTTAAAATTTTCCTTTAACTAAATTAAAATAAAGAAAAGCAGAAATAAAATCAAAGTAATTTATTTAATAAATCTCTAAATACAAAAAAGTACACTGTTATTCAGCGAAGCTTAATTTGTCTATTTCAACTTAAATGTATGTGATCGTTTTCTAATAATTATATAGAAATATTGGAATTGAACTAATTCAGCTGGCTGAATATAAAACCAAAGTCTAATAGGTAAACTTTTTAATTTTTGTATAACAAGTCTTTAAATATGTAATAATTTCATTTATTCAGCTTGCTGAATTAGCAACTTCAGATAAATTCAAATTGTTTTTAAATTATTTAGAAGTTCAACTCGCATCGATTTCGAAATAGTTTTCGCTACAACGTTGAGAATTTATTTAAAAAAAAAATCAATTGTAAGACACACACAGTTTTTTATTAAAAACAAATATCGTCTTTATTTAAAATTAATTAGAAAAAAAAATCAATATAATTAATTGCAGTAAACAATAGAATAATTAATATTAAACTAAAGTAATATTCCATGAATTGAAGTTGTAATAAAAAAAAATGAAGAATTTTTGTTGAAACGTAAACAAAAATTAAAGAAAATCTTTTAAAAGTGTCTACATATGCAATGTTTTAATAAGAAAATGTTAAAAAAAACTTGTATGTGGTTTCTGGAAATGTAAATTTTCTCTCTTATGCGCTCTTCTTTCATATGTTCTGTCCTAAATCCAATACCAAAAGCGGCAATATACGTTGCCAGTGAATATTGACAATTTAATGAAATGATTAAATTTATCAGGAGTAAATGTGCAACCCAGTTGTTTCGCTAATCCAAAGAAACTTAAAGCAGTGGCTAGATTTCTATTTCGATACGTTATCACAACATCGTTATTTTCTGCATTATTATCCGAAAATTCAAAATCACAATATTGTAAATATTCCATTTCTTCCAATTTACTTTTCTTCTCTAGAAATTCATATTTTACTTGCTTGCTAGAAAACTCAACAATTAAACGAAAATCATCCTTTTTATAACGAATATGATTAAGAACATATATACGTTTAAAATTATCGGTTGTTAATGACAAACCAATTAGTTCCGCAATCCCAATAACATTAGCACAAGCTACAGTCGTGCTAAAATCATTTATGTCACGAAAACTTAATTTATGACCACCTCCATCTGAAATTAGTAAAGATTTTGTTTCTGGGAATTGTTTTAAAACATGTATTTGATGTAGAAATAGCTTTCTCATAAACTCGCTCTTAAACCGAACAGAATAAGTAAGCAAATTTGATTTTGTACTAAACACGTCTATATGATCAATAAAATGCCAAACTTGCCAATGTTTCGTTATTCCCATTTTTGTCGCTATTTCAATCATATGCGAATAGGCTGTATCCAAACTGAAATCAGTAGATTGAACATTTTCAATGTCAACAATGCCCCACTCACTATAATCGAATATTCTTAAAGGACTTGTCTCTGGATCGTATATCAATAAATGTCTATTCTTTAGAAATTCTTCTTTAATATCCGCGTTACTAAAGTAAACATAGTAATCATGATTAGTTGAGTCAACATCTACATGAATGACAGAATCGTAAGGAATTTCCACATTCATTTCATGTGCTAATTTAACAATACAGAAAGCCACCTCTAAGTGTATAGCATTGCTTTCAACATTTTTTATGTAAACACAATTCCTTCTTAAATCAATAACTTTTAAGTTTTCTTCTGGCATGGTGTCCATTTGGTGTCCTTCACTGGCACTGGCAACATTTTTAGTATAATAATGCTCACCGCTTAATTCGTTTTTATTGTTCGATTGTTTGTTAGAATTTGATTCTTGCATTGCATTATTGTCAACATTAGGAGAACTATCAATACGATTTAATATTAATTGATTTACCACATCACCCTTTGATTGTTGTAAAGCATCTTTTAATGCTTTCATCTCTTTTTCGAGTTGTTGTACAGATTGGCTCAAGCCGTTAATAGAACTGTCATTGTGTTCAATGTTTCGTTGCTCAGTTTCTCCAATTGACGCTGAGTCATCAAGTTCCAAATGCATTTTAAGCATCATATGATTGCAATCGTCCATTCTAATACGAATAAATACAATAAATAGCATGTAGATGACTTGAAAAGAATATTTTTCTTCATTTAAGTTTTCTCAACACACACTTACTTGATGTTTAAGTTAATAAAATGTTGGAGGTGGGTACGACCAATTTGGAGTATATCATTCTCACTGATATTTAATGGAATAGTATAAGTGGCACAATATTTTTTCGACATTTCGTTGTACAATTCTTAATAACTCACAACCGTTCTCTAACAGTTTTTGTTCTCAACTAAATGCTTTCGTTTGGAAATATAATTAGATTCTGTTTATTGCTGCATTGAACAGAGAAATCCACTGTATATATTATATATAAACCAGTTTCTATTAAACCATTTCATAGAGGTGTTGCAAAATTGAAATTTTTAAAATGTTACTAAACTATAACTCAAGAGGTACTTTTTTACATCAAATGATAATTCTCAAGACCGAATATGGATTGTAGCTACAAATATAAATAAGTGTGAAGTAAAGATAGTGTACAAAAAACAACTGCACTCGTAAACCATTGTATAACAGTATATAAGAGAGTTGCGTGGAGACCACAACAAAAATATTGTACTCTTCATAGAGCCACAGCGTGCATTTCTTTTTTTACTCCCGGCAACCGAACATCTTCGTCGACGCCAGCATTGCCAGTAACTTTTTTAAACTTATTATCCTTGTGGAAAATTCTTTTTGAGTTTATGGCGAAAGCAAAGGAAGTATGCTACCTATAATGTTTTTGTTTTTTAACGCAATTTTATTTTCATTTTTCAAAAATATAGTAGTGTAATTATAAAAAAGTAATAAAAATAATAAAACCAAAAACAATCATTCGAAACAGAAAATTTTTGTAATTATTAATTATCCGAATGTTTTGCTCTTTGTTTTCTCGCCAGCATTGCCATTTAAACTTTGTATTTCTTGAGAAAAACCTTTTTTAAACTGCTGCTTTTTTTTACACTACTGATATTCATATGGCAATACTGAAAATGAAGCTTCAGTAGTAAAATATGCTCTTACAACACAAAGCATAGTTCCGTTACTTCACAGGCAAACGAGTGCTGTTGTATACATTGAATAAATGAGAAATACATATTTCCGGATTATAATTAAAATATATTAACACCACAGATATAAACAGATTCGTATTCCTGTCCCTCTCTGAATGCCTGTCTGTTTCGTTTATGGTTTTTTTTAGATTTCGGGGTGAATTTTTATTATTCTATTTTGGTAGCATTTTATTATATTTTCGTGGAATATTAGAATAATTTTGGAAGGAGATGAACCGTTTTATTAGGAAAACATAATTCGGAATTAATGTATTTTTTATTACACCTTTTATCAGTCGTCACTAACTTAGTATTTAATAGAGGTGTGCACAAGACATTCGACTAGGTTACCCTTCACCGAATACAATACGGTAGTGTACTTTTTTCTGTATTGTCATGCGAATATCAGTAGTGTAAAAAAAGTAGTAGTTTAAAAAAAGGTTTTTCTCAAGAAATAAAACGTTTAAATGGCAATGCTGGTGAGCAAACAAAGAGCAAAACATTCGGACCTTTCTTATTTATAGTTGTAAGTAGGTTAGAATTTAACGTGCGCGGGTGATTTATAAGAACAGATTAATAATTACAAAAATTGTCTGTTTTGTGTGAATGTTTTTGGTTTTATTATTTTTATTATAATTACACGACTATATTTTTAGAAAATGAAAATAAAATCGCGTTAAAAAACAAAAACATACTTCCTTTGCTTACGTCATAAACTCAAAAAAAAAAATTTTCCCCAGAAATAATAAGTGTGAAAAAGTTACTGGCAATGCTGACGTCGACAAAGACGTTCGGTTGCTGAGTTCAAACAAAGAAATGCACGTTGTGACTCTATGAAGAGTACTCAATTTTTGTTGCACGCTTTACATAACTGTCGTTTATACCGTTGTACAATGGTGTACGAGCACAATTCTTTTTTTTTACACTATCTTTGCGTCACAGTTATTTATATTTGCAGCTACAATCACTATTCGGTCTTGAGAAATGCAATAGTGTGCAATTTTATATGGCTTGTGAACACCTCTAGTATATACCATGAAAAAGTGGTGTCTAAAAATTTAATATAATTTAATTTAATTATTATTAATTACTTGCGATAATTTGTACAACTTCTAAAAACAAATTGTATTTTTTTGGTTTCAGTTTATCCTTTAATTTTACAAAAAATAAACGTAATTATGTTTTGTTGATATTTTTAACAGAGAATGTACAGTGAAAACGTACTTTATAAACTGGCCACGAGTTTAAAAAATTTTAGAAATTTTTCGCTATTTTAGTATTTTTTGAAGCTAAAAGCTATGAAACGAATTCTTTATTTCATTTTATGTTGGATTACATCAAAATAAGTGGTTAGGATTGGCTAGAGCTACAGATGTCTAACGAAAGCTGATCTAACAAATGAATACTGATAACTGATAGTAAAACTTTAAAGGAAACTTCCAAGTTGATTAAATGTTCCCGATTCAAAAATGATTACGCACTGGCACATTTAAAACGACGTGATACCACTTACAGTCAAGATAACTACATACTACAGCTGAAGCTGCTAAAAATCTCTTCAAGTACTCAAGTAAAATTAAAAATGAGATCTCATTAGATTCTGGTATTAACATATGATCCACGATGAGCAAAAGAGGTCTAAATAAAAATAACTTGCCTGAATATCTTGCCTTACGTCAACCATTTGTACTGCAATTGCTTACATTTTTGAATATTATTGGCATTACATGCAGCGCAGTAATAACCCCCTATAACCCCTACATGTCGAAATTTTGACATGATAATGACTCTAAGTACACTTCATTCAGAGGCTAACAAAACCACAGTTCCTGAATATCACGATACCCGGATTTCTACCTAATAGACAACTTATATTGAGGAGTGTGGGCATAGCTTCTCTTATCACTCATGTTGTGGGTTTTAATTTTACCCATTTGTAGCGGAACCAACAGTTTCAAAAGTCGACTCCGAACGACAGATTTTTTTGAGAAACTTTACATAACATTTTTACTCTCAGATTTTATTTTGTCTTAAATTCGTGGCCACCACTGTACAATAAGTATATTGATAGGAGGTCCTAGTAGGCATGCCAATCGGGAAATCCTGAAAGCCCGGGATTTTCGGGATTCACAAAATCCCGAATCTCGGAATTTTTAAAAACTTGTCCGTTTTTTCGGGATTGTGAATTCATACGTATTTACCCTACAAAAGGTCCTGAAAAAAAATTCGATATCACTTCAATTATAACATCTCAGATCAATGAAAGTAGGGTTGCGTTAATAAAAAAAAACCTATAAAATAAATTAATAGGGTAACTGATTTAGATATTTAGCCGTCCAAAGAAATAGATTTATTTACATCACGAGGTGGTAGAGGTGAATATTTACAAGCTGCATATAGCTATCTTGCAATTATTTTACCAACAAATTTTGATTGCGCGAAGTGTTCTTCAACGGCAGCGTATGTTGGCAACAAAATTCGTTTACATGCTAGATGCTTTAATCTTTTTGTTGGAATCCAAATAATATGAATAATTTTTATTTTTGTTAATTTTCGCTTTTTTGTTACTTTTTGTTTTGGTTTTTTAATATTTTACTTTTAATAAGATATAATTGTAATATAATTCGAATGTAAATGATTATTGTTAAGAGAATATCGGGTGATTTTTCGGGTTTTTTTGGATCCCGAAATATCCCTGGATTTCAGCATCAGGATTACAAAATCCCGAATATCGGGATTTTTAAAAATCAATCCTGTTTAGCATCCCTACTGCCTAGAGACAACGCCCACGATTAACTAATTGCCAATATGAATATGTCATGAATTGAATTTCTTGCCTTATTTGCTGTTTGAATCAACATTATTCGCGTATGTAAACGTTCATATTAGCCGCTTACCATGCCAACGTCGACTTAAGCTTTTATATGTTGAACAATTTTTGAGGCTTCTTATCACTGAGATAATTTAGAAACGCTATAAGGTCATACGTTTTTGTCTAAACTGCAATAGATATGTGAGATGCCATCTTGATTAGTCAACTATCTTTTTTTTGGTTACTAGTCGTCATAAAAAAGACCAGCAACTGGTGTGTCTGTTTATATCTGTAATTTTGAGTATTCCTTATTTTATAAACTCTAGCAAGAGTATTTCTGTATATTTTGTTATTGTAGTGTAAAAATATACTAAATTATACAATGACTAAAGCAAAAATATTGAATGAATGAATGAATAAAAATTATTTATCCTTGAAATATTATAGTTCGAAATTGTCTGAAGGAGTACTGTAAACTTTTTTTTGTGATTAAATTGTATCTAGAAAGAACAGTTAATAGTTTTAGTTCATTCAAATGCAACAAAAAAAAAACCATTGAATAAACTACGTCTCGAAAATTTTCTGATCATATATATTATTTCACTTTTTTGTCGGTTGCAAATATCTCCCATACCGCCGCATCAAATTTAATGAATGATATCTCATTTTAAAGCTTATATCTAACACTAATGATGAAAAATAATTAGAAATTGAAAAATTAATATTTTCATTGATAAAAATTATATTTTATATAGAACTGCATGATAATACTGTTGTCATTATGATTATCTGTTTTTGTTCAAGTGTGGTAATACAGGGTCGCTTAATAGTAATGCAGTTCTACATAATATAGTGTTATGTCTGATAGTCCAAACTTCCCATCCTTGGCGACTATAAACAGTATTAGTTATATATAATATGACAAATTAACAACAGAGGGCGCTGTCGTATATAATAAAGCTTTATATATTTTTTTGACATTCGTTTTTGTTTGTTTTTATTAATTTGTTTAAGTAATTGTCATTCGTTTTTATAACATCCAGAAGGATGCAATTCTTTTGTGAATTATGTTTTAAATAATTTTAATATACCAGTGCAATTTTTTTAATTGTGATACTTTTGACTGACATATATACATATAAAAGAAATAATATAAGTTATAATTTAAAATAAAGAAATTTGTGATAGTAAACAACAACAAAAAATAGAAATCAACAGAATTTTAATTTAATGTATTTATTGAGAAAAAAAGGAAAATCATTGAAGCTAAAAATTAACATAAAGGTCAACAATAAAGGAGAGTATTATCTGTGATTTTTAGTGACTTTGGAAGTTCTCTAATTTTTTGTTACTTTCTGTTGTAGTGTCCCGAAATTGAGAACAACAGGGGCATAGTACATTAACCAAATACAGTCCACGAATTAACATTTGGTCCAAACGAGCCGGATTTTGGAACGGTGTTTGTTTTTGCCTTTGTCGTGCGACCTTCAACCTTTTCATAAATTCCTGAAGTAACCTTGAAATTATAAGGTAAGGTTGTTTTTGCTTTTTCTTTTATATTATTTTCAAATTTTTGGTGGTAATTTTATGTACAAGCAAAGTTCTGTTAGACCAGACAACAAAACTTTGCTTTTATATAAAACCTATAACAGTGCATATATATATATACAAAGTGGTGTGTTATAATTTCAATAGCACAGACACACTTTGGGAATTTTTCGAATTTAAGAACCAAAGTGTTCTTTTATGCACTGTTATACCAACTTTTCTTGACTGGTAACAAAGTGACTAGGATATCAAATTGTGGTGTGAATATTACAGTTGAAGGTAGAGTTTAATCACCCAATTTGATATCGGTTCTAAGTTATTAGTTGTGTTATAATTGGTGATGGTGCATTGGCTAAATAGCAGAGCACATTACCTTTTATAACAAGTTTTCAAATCCACCGGATACATGAAGAGGTACCCATAACTAAATGTTACTGACTTCTATTAGTATAAATCTGGAGTTTTTTTTTTTTACAAATTAAGATTACCATAAAGTGGGTTATAATAGCATTTATTTATGGGTTTCCGTTTTGAATTCTATTTTTCTTATTTATTCTTTTGGAATCAATTTCATTTTAATAACATTTAAATTCGAAAACAAGATTTTGAATTCACTATTTTTTATTTATTTGTCTAAATTTTATTATTTTTTAAATTTCATATTGAGTGGAATTTCATATAATTTTAATTGGCCAATTTTATTTACAAATACACATATTTACAAATACACATATTTACAAATACACATATTTACAAATACACATATTTACAAATACACATATTTACAAATACATTTATTTTTTATAAATACATATATTTTGATTTGATACCGATAATAAGTACCGTGATATTGGCCATTGGGAATTCGTCCTATTGGCTCAGTTTCGTGAAGTGCGTTGTATTTTTGGAAATATATGCCCGTTTTATTGGACATATATTATTTTGTTAGACTTTTGGTAAGGCGCCAAGTTGCTCGCGGTGACCTTTATTTATTTTTTTTTTTTTGAGTAGTTTCATTTTTAGTCGCTTATCGCGGGAATAGTTACGATCGGGGCGCGAACATTTTCAAGTTTCGTGGTGGTGCTATTTTTGATTTATTTGATTTAATAACTTTTGCGTAATTTTAATTTCGCTGCGGAGAGTCTTTGGACAGTGAGGAACAGAATCTTAGTTCTGTTAATTTTATTTTTTTTTTTGATTGCCGCCCTTCATTCTTACGTGTCGATAGCTACTTTTAATACCGTCGGGATGCCAAAGTCGAGGAGATTATTGACATTTGAGAGGTTAGCCCAGATATTCCTAGATTTTGAGAGGGAATTTAATGCTACTCCTCAGGAGGGTAATACGACCTTCTCCATCGAGATTCAGAAGGAGGAGTTCAAGTCGCTATGGGCAAGGGTTAGGGATTCGTATGAGGCCTTTGCCACAGGTGATGAGGAGGATCTGGATGGTGATCGGGAAGCAGCACGCGAACTATTTGGACATTGTAGGTTAGGGTATATAACTGTCGCCTCATTGATGGGTGAACTCTCCCAGACATTGGTCAACCGAGCTGGGATGTCATCGACACAGTGTCTTAATAATCAGGGCAGCGAGAACCGCGTTCGGCATAGTATGCAGCTACCCCCTTGTACCATGGAGGTGTTTCATGGGGATTACAAATCTTGGCCATCATTTCGCGACATGTTCACTGCTGTTTATGTGAACGGGGCCAACATTTCACCAGTGGAACAGCTCTTTTATTTGAGACAGTTCACGCGTGGTGAAGCCTTGGAGATTGTAAAGAAATCTCCTCTGACGGTTAATGGATTCCAGGAAGCGTGGAATAACTTGAAGGATAGGTACGAGAATAAGAGGATTTTGGTGAATTCTCAGCTGAAGGTTTTGTTTACCCTCGCACCGGTCAAATCCGAAGCAGCCCAGGACATCAAGAGGCTGCAGCGAGATATTAATAATTCGATATCGGCACTTCTGATGCACGATATTAATATCTCCAATTGGGATCCGATTTTTGTTTATTTATGCTCAACCAAGTTGCCGGTGTTGACTTTGTCTCTTTGGGAACAGACAATCCAGAACAAGGTAGAGATTCCCAAGTGGAAGGATTTCGACAATTTTTTAACTTCACGGTTTCAATCGTTAGAAACGGTATCTGAAATTCGGAATTTCGAACCCGTTGGTATTAGTTCTAGGCCTGCCCCTGAGACACTTTCTAGTCCGAAGAGGGGAATTCGATCTTTCTCCACTAAACTGAATAGAAGGCTTTGTAAATATTGTTCGGGAGAACATTCTTTGAACAATTGTCCGAAATTTTTGGATTTATCTCCTGAGGGACGGTTTGCGATGGTGAAAAAGTACAGTCTTTGTATTAACTGCCTCACAGGAGGTCATAGACTCAATGAGTGTAGGAGTTCTTTTGGTTGTTCGGTGTGCAAGTTGAAGCACCACACTCTGCTGCATCGAGAGGTGTCTGGATCCTCTTCGGGCGCTTTGGATGCGCCAGGTGCTAGCGGTGCAGTCAGGCCGAATGGTGAGGTCCAGAATTGTTTTGCTGCCACGTCGAGGCAGATTCTTTTGGGGACCGCGGTAGTCGGTATTTACCACCGAGGGGAAACGTTTAGAGCTAGGGCTCTAATAGATTCAGGATCCCAGGCTACCTTCATTTCGGAAGGATTACAGAGAAGATTGGGACTGCCGGCGGTGAATATAAATGCTAAGGTCTCTGGTTTGAATGGAGCTTGTGCTGGTGCAGTCCAAAGACAATGTTCGTTTGTCTTAAGTTCTCTGTCGGGTGATCAACCTCATGTGGAGGCAATAGGTTTGGTGTTGCCAAAGTTGACCGGAATGCTACCCAGCTCCACTATTAACATATCGCGATCGGCAGCTTTTTCGGAGATCACATTGGCTGATCCTAAGTTTAACGAAAGCGATCGAGTAGACATCCTTATTGGAGGCGACATTTATCCTAGCGTAATGTTGGAGGGTGTTAGAAAGAATCTTTTGGGGAATTTGATGGCCCAGGAGAGTATTTTTGGTTGGGTTTTGACAGGGTCATTACCCGACACGCGTCCCAAAAGTTATACGACTCTCGTGTCGTACTGTACTGAGCTGGAATTGGATAAGCAGCTGGAGAAGTTCTGGAAATTGGAGGAACCTCCAAGGCATTCGAGGATGTCGCCTGATGATGAGTACTGTGAGGAGTATTTTAGGAGAACAGTACGTAGGAATTCGGCTGGGCGGTACATAGTATCATTACCTATTAAGCCGCAGTATAATTCCCTTAGTTGTCTCGGCTCTTCTCGCCCAAAGGCCTATAGACAATTTTTGCGAAATGAAGTTTCCCTGCTTCGAAACCCATCTCTTAAATTGAATTATGATGCAGTTTTATTGGAGTATGAATCTTTGGGTCATATGGCGAGGGTGAATTTGAAGGACACGGGTGAAGGAGGTTCATATTATTTGCCTCATCACGCTGTACTCAAGCCTGAAAGCGCCTCCACGAAAGTTAGAGTTGTTTTTAATGCTTCTTGTAGAACGTCAAGTGGGCTGAGCTTGAATGATACGTTATTTACAGGGCCTGTTTTGCAAAATGACTTGAGGCTTCTGATTGTTAGATGGCGTTTTTATCAATATGTTTTCAATGGGGATATTGAGAAGATGTATCGACAGATACTTTTGGACCCTGATCAAGTGCAGTATCAGCGTATAGTTTTTCGGAGAGAAATGGATAAGGAAGTGGAGGATTTTGAATTGCAAACCGTCACGTTTGGGGTAAATTGTGCTCCTTTTTTGGCAATCAGAACGTTGCTTCAACTCGCTGATGACGGTGAAGCCAAATGGCCTTTGGCTTCTGAAATATTACGTGAAATGATGTATGTAGATGATGCAGTGGCTGGAGCTCATGATGTCTCTGGAGCGATAGAGGCTCGAGACCAATTACGATCGGCATTGACTTCCGCAGGATTCTCAATGAGGAAATGGACCTCAAACGATAAGAGAATTCTTCAAGGATTGCCTTCTGATCACTTGTTAAGGGAAGATTTTTTGGAATTCGAGGAGATTAGCTCTATCAAAACCCTGGGCGTGCGATGGAATGCCAAGTCGGACCAGTTCTTTTTTACGACAACGGCAATTGAGATAAAGGACAATTTTACGAAGAGGGAGGTATTGTCGATTATTGCTAGGCTTTTTGATCCTGCTGGATGGTTAGGGCCAATCATTATCACCGCAAAGATGCTCATGCAGAAAATATGGAGCGAGAGAACAGATTGGGATAAATTTTTAGCCCCGGAGAGTCAGGCGAAGTGGAAACAATTTCTTAATGAATATGGTTTTATTAATGAAATAAAAATACCTCGATGGGTGGGTTTTCGGCCCGATTGTACTATTGAGGTTCATGGGTTCTCTGATGCTTCGGAGAGAGCGTACGGGGCGTGCGTATACATTCGTATAGAGGATGATTTGGGTGTTCTACAGTCCCATCTGTTGTTGGCTAAGTCGAGGGTCGCTCCTTTGAAAACAATTTCCTTGCCTAGGCTGGAACTTTGCGGGGCTGTCTTATTAACTGAGTTGATGGAAGCGGTGAGGGCGAATTTTAAATTTGATGCAACAAAAACAAAGTTCTATGGGTGGACTGATTCTACCATAGTTTTGGCTTGGCTTCAAAAACCACCTAGTTCGTCGGAAGCTCTAGTTCCGATGTGGTAGTGGAACAATAAGACTCAATACTTTATTTTTTCTAAAATTTAAATTCCTTTCTGACGGATCAGAGTTGCTGCAAGATGTCAAGTTTTTGGTTTCTTATTGTTTTGAGATATGAAACTAATATGAAAGTTTTTTCTTTTGATTTTTATTTTCTTTAGACACTATATGGAGGACATCTTTCTTGGTTGCAGTACTGCAAGGGCGCCGGTATGTTTATGTCTGATAGTCCAAACTTCCCATCCTTGGCGACATAAACAGGATTGTTTAAATGATGACAAATTAACAACAGAGGGCGCTGTCGTATATAATAAAGCTTTATATATTTTTTTTGACATTCGTTTTTGTTTTGTTTTTATTAATTTGTTTAATTAATTGTCATTCGTTTTTATAACATCCAGAAGGATGCAATTATTTGGTGAATTATGTTTTAAATAATTTTAATATACCAGTGCAATTTTTTTTAATTGTGATACTTTTGACTGACATATATACATATAAAAGAAATAATATAAGTTATAATTTAAAATAAAGAAATTTGTGATAGTAAACAACAACAAAAATAGAAATCAACAGAATTTTAATTTAATGTATTTATTGAGAAAAAAAGGAAAATCATTGAAGCTACAAAAATTAACATAAAGGTCAACAATAAAGGAGAGTATTATCTGTGATTTTTAGTGACTTTGGAAGTTCTCTAATTTTTTGTTACTTTCTGTTGTAGTGTCCCGAAATTGAGAACAACAGGGGCATAGTACATTAACCAAATACAGTCCACGAATTAACAATAGTATGTATTAAAATCCATTCTGGCACTACCGGTATTTACTATAATACCGTTTATTATTAAGTCAGTTATATATAATATGAACATTAAGTTGTAAAAATCTGTTTTGGCAATACTTTGCAGTAGGGTCGCTTAATTGTAATGCTATTCCACATAATAATATATAAAGTTGTATAGCCATTTTGGTAATGTCGTGGCATTGTTTGTTTTATGAAGTGTATTAATACGGTGTCTTTTAATATATACATATATATAGTGTCAGCTGATATTTAACAGTTAAAAAGGTTTTAAGAAAAATGAGAATAAAAATAACGTGCAACGTAAGAATACAAATAACGTGCATTTGAAAACCCAAATGCAATTATAATGTTAATCAGAAATCTTAATGCTAAACAGGGTT
>CM025793.1:58368836-58398133 GCA_014635995.1 Sarcophaga peregrina | reverse complement strand
ATTCTTAGGATGAGGCTGACAGACATCTAATTCAACGTACTAACAGAGTTTAGTCCACAGTTGTGTAACGAATTGCTTACTACAAGAACAGTAAGGCGGGTAATCGCCCAGCGATCAGCCTCAAAATAGTTCTCAAAACTACATTTCGAAATGTATGGTATTACAGAGTCGGAGTTGATTGTTTCTAATTTATTGATATTCTTTATGACAGCCAGTGTTATAAAATTCTATTCAGCCATGTGTATTAATATTTTTACACCTAAATAAACTGTCAATAAAATGCATCTACGCCATGGCTAAAAGCAAATGTTGATGCTGATGATGAACAACCAGTTTCGTTTCGGTTTGGCAGCTAGCTGAATGCCGAACAGAGACTTTACTGCATGTGTGTGTACGTTTAGGGTTCATTATTTGGAATTTTTATCCCCAAAAAATTTTATTCAACCGTCATAAAATAAAAGAAATAAAAGAAGAAGAAAGACGGAGAACTAAGAACAAAAAGATTTTTTTCAGTATTTTTTTATCAGACTTTAGCCATTTGACTTCATAATACACTCTTACTCGTATACATTGCATAATTTATAATAAAAAGCTTATGTGTGTTTACACCTACTCCCATTATACATATACGTACGTATGTAATTTATTTGTACATGTATTTGTAAACACATACACTTGCGCCAAATATCCTTTCATTATTTTTCTCCATACTTAAACTCATTGACAGGGTTTCCCAATATTCTAAAATTTAAGGGCTTGATTTCCAATAGCAGAAGGCAGAAATATTCTGGTATGAATTTTTCTTTATTTATGGCAATTATTTCTTAAACATTTTTCCCGTTAAATATCAGCCGCCTTTACGGATTTCATGTTCCTTTTGATTTGTCCAATTTTTTTTTTACTAATTTTTCCAATAAATCCAGCGTTATGAATTAAATGGTTACTTGGGTAGCGACTTCTATTGTTTCAAAAGTTGCTGACTAGGCGGTATAATCCAGGGACACATAAAAGCAATCATTTAATCTCATGAATAAAGGGGCAAGTAAACAAGACAACTAGTGGAAAGAATTTAGGTGATAAACATTTTTCTTCATAAATGAGTAGCATGGCTTGAAAGCATTAGCTATTCTTGCCAACAGTAGTCCTTGTCCATTTCGAAGTTAATAAATATCGACCATGCCGCTAGAGGGGTTAAGGATATAACCGAAAGGATGAAATCGGAAACTTCGTTAGAGATTTCCAAGGGGTACTGAGGTTCTGAAGACAACAGTTCCCTAAACCAATTCCGCCTCTAGAGAGCAACTCTATCGCAACAAATCGATGATGACCGCCTGGAGCTTGTGCCGCCTAACCATGAAGAGTCGCGATTATCTTACTTAAGAACAGTAAAGCTGTAGGTCGGAGGCCTATATACGCTGAATTGTTTTGGATCGCAGGTAATGAGCTGGTAGGGTGCATGCACCAATTTATTTGCAAAATATGTCCTCGAAACATGTCATCAAAGAAATATTTTTTCATATTTCGTTTATGATGTCTGACCAGGGTTATGAACTTTGACTTCTCGTCTAATAAAACCACACACTATTTACTAGACTACGGCGACTTCGAATTTTGTTCCCAGATTACGACCGATAAATATACTTTCGATGTTGTCAACGAATTTATTAATTTTGGCACCTACTTAACCACCAAATATGTAAGTGTTGAAACGTAGCGTGGGATTACTGTTACCAAGAGGTGCTTTTATAGTATCACGAGACAATTAAATAGAAGAGACCTCTCTCGTACTACGAGTCGATCATCCTTCCTTTGTCTCTTTATGGCGCAGTAGTATGGGCACTATTAAGGTCCGGTGCTGAAAAAAGTTTTACGTAACTTCTTGGGTCCCATTTCTCCAGCACCATCGTGGAAACTGGAGGATATAAAAGTGGTTAAACTTTGGAGAACAAGGTTGAATAAGCAAAAAGATGTACATTACAGGAGGAAATATGATTACCAATTCGAAATAATAATGGATATAAAATATATCTGGGTATACACAATCAAGCAAGTTAGCATAAATTATGTCGAAACTATTCGAAATATAGGCTTAAGGGTAAGAACTAGAAAGGAACTCTAATCTTTGGCGCTACAGTAACAATATTTTGCTTTAGTACGCACGTTTCTTTGCCTTTCTAATGATTCTAAATCGAGAAGAGTCGAATTAAATAAACATCTACTACCGATTATATTGACCGTAAAGAAGTGGTTTCTGATTATATTTGATTTTTTATGTGAATTTCCATATTCTAGAGTGTTATTCTGGCATTAATCTTTTCATGATGACTTGCCAAAACTTACTGCACAAAAAAAATGTCAACACAGTTCAGGTTTCGCATGCAGCTAATGTATAAAATCACCCGATATATTTACGGGATATACCGAAATGACTTCAGCTCTAGATCCAGAATGTGTTTTGCAATGGTAATGACATAACTTTGGCCAAAAGGTTAAAGGTCATTTCCAATTTTATAGATTCCGAAGAATTGAAGACAGATGCATAAAAACGAGATAATAATTTTCCCCTTTCCGCATTCCAGATAAGGAATATAAATTGATCTAATTGATTCTATTTTCTCTACAACTTTAGTTTGTCATGGCATTTGATAATATGGTTGACGTGGACCTCATAGTATTGGAAACTCTGTTTTTATTTTCTTGCCTTCTTTGTTTATTTACTCGCATTGAATGCGTGTGTTTGTAGTAAATTTTCCTCTTCGTTGAATCGTTAAAGTCTTTTCGATTTATTCGACTATTAAATCTTAGTTCCTGCAATCTTGTGAAATACTTGTACTTCACAGCAGCAGCAAGTAAAAATTTATTTTATAGTCCGTAGTTTTTCCCTTTTTTTTTGTTCTTTAGTTTTGTTGAGCCATTTATTTCCTTCTTTTTTTTTTTTGCTTCTTCGACAAATTTTATTACGACATTTTAAGTAGACATAAACCGAAACACTTGATGAGCATTAATCGATGTTTATTAACACAAAAAATAAAAAACAAAGAAACTCAAAATCTGTACCATTGAAATGGCTAAACGTACTATAATATCACCAAGCGTTACTTGTTAAGACTAAATCCGATGAGAACTATATGGGCCTGTTCGACTTCTAAGTGAGATAATACCGACGAAAATTGAAATGGAGGGTTCAAGGAGACAGCACCTTAGGATAGAACAGATATGCTGATAATTTATTTATTTTATTTCAAATTTAGCACAACAAGATAGACATCTTCATGCATCAACTTGCTGAATACAGCAATAACTAACTTTGTTCGCTAACAACGCAAGTCGCTTTACAACGGAGCCCTTTAAACCACGACTGTTCTCTGACTGAATTCTTACTACTGCTGGTTGCCTGCTTTGTCTTGTCTTTTTATGTGCCCACATAAACAGTTTGACGAACATTTTAAGTAGAGAAGTCCATTGCGACTTCATTTCTATTTTTGTATTATATTCACATTGCTTTGTGGTTGCGTTCGATTACTTATCCATCCCCTTTTCTCATACTGATCTTGTTGGTTTACTCATAACAAGTTCGTTGTATTTGTTTGATGTAGCTTTTGTTTATCGTTTTAATGTTAAACGATGGTATTCAATGCTTCATTACTCTGCTCTGTAGAGAACCAATAGACTCTAATCTGGAAGGTGCTACTCTTTCGAAAGGGCTACTATTTTGTAGAATTCAGTTGGGATCTTGGATCAATGGATCTTGGAACAGGAAGCGAACATTTTGGTCCCAAACTTGTGATCAAGTTAACGTACAAAATGAGGGTTACAGCCAAATTATCTAACTTATTATATAGTAGGGAATTGGACATGAAAGTTGAATTGGCTATTGAGGCAATTAAGGTTATCCTCTGCTGTGATAAAGGATAAAGATACTTTCGGACTGGACACTGTAGAATCATGTTACATTTATTCAGAACGGGAAAGTGCGCGGGTCCCTCATAGATACTTGTTGTCTTTTGGAAACAAGGCAACACTTTTTTAAAACAGCATGTCATCATCAAGTCTATATTCTAACTACATATCGATGCCTCTGTTCAATAAAATTTGAAGTCGCAAAAGTGTGTTTTGAGTTATGAGCTCTCAAAGTATTTACGCGCTATACGACTATATGTATATTCTAAGTATATTTTTCCCTACAATTTCGGAATGGATGGGCGCGTTTTAACCAAATTTTGGTTAAGTTAGTTAAGAACGTAGAATTTAAAAATGCAAGAACATTAAAAACGTTCTAAATACACTTAGAACGTTATAGAATGGAGGCGTCGATATATAAGCATAGGTAGCAGACGGTAACGTCGTGGTCAGACAACATAACAACTCTGCAGTATATTAAGGGACTGCGGAAAATATTGTGGATTTCTATCAGTTTGACTTTCGAAAGGCAACGACGATGATCGATTGATCTAATAAAATTTGTTATGTTTGTACCAAATAAAAGCGAAAATAATTTTGTGTTATTAACATGGACGTAAAAAATGCTTTTAACTCGGTTGAATATTTAACGTAAGTATTCATGAACAAGCATTGAAACAGAATCAAGTATTACGCATCGGACAATATTAATGTTTCATACATTATTGTAGTCGCAAGAATTCCATTTCATCCACACCTTCGGAATATTATTTATGATGGTGTAATACAGACAAAACCGAAACTAATCATAAACCGAAACTAAAGGATGTGTAACTAGAATCTAGTTTATCTCGTTGATGTCTAAAAATATCTGAACACAATTATTAACGGCCGTTAAACCTAAAGAGTGAATTTAGAGGCCTATATACTCTAACTTAAATCTGAGTACTCAAAGTCCCACCATAACATCGAAAGAACGCTGCTAGCAGCATTGTTATATCAGCATAAGAACAAACTCAGTTAACATACACACATACCTAATGGAACCCTTTAGTCAGGATTACGACCTGGTTCCCCACACTACTTATGTTGTGTGCGTTAATTTTTATGTACGTGTAAAATCGATTCCGAATTAGAGATGCAAACGATACGTCGATGTTATCGATGGATTTCAAAATTACTCAATCTCAATCAATTAATTAATTATTTGTTCAACTACTTAATAACTGTAGAAATGTACGTATACAATTTGTTTTTTAGCCTATGGAGATGTCTTGTTTTAGTTTTTATGATAAATGAAGTGAATTATTAAAATAATTATTATTATTCCTTAAAATAATATTTTTTTTAGTATTTATTTATATGAAAATTAAAAATCGAAAAACATCGATGCATCGATGTATCGATGTTTTATCACCGATGTTTTTTTTTTTTTTTTTTTGTATACACCCCTACTCAGAACCACAATTAATCAGTGACGAAAGCTATGACATTTGAAAAGTGCTCATAACATAAAAACACTGGCCCGACTAGAGGGAGAAAAAAAATTGTTTTTAAGTATTACGACCCAAATGTGTTAGAAGCAACAGATATACAGAAGGAAAAAAGCAGAAAAATTAAATGTAAACAACATTTATTTTGTGTTAAAAAGGGAAAATTTAGAATATTTTTTAATTTCTTCAATGAAAATTTTAAAAATTCGTAAATATTTAAATGTTAATCGAAAAGTGACTAGTTTCTGATCACAATGAATATAGTTTTTTGTGCAAAGGTAAGTAAGAAGCTAACTATATGAAGATCAAATAAGACATATTGCTTATAAAACTTTTTCCTTGCAGAAATTTGTGTATATTACCAGTATTTATTAATTTCTTGAATGAAAAGTTTAAATTCTGTAATTTTTCATTATTAATCGAACTCTTAGCAATTTCTCTTCACAATGAAATAAGTTCCATGTGTAAAAGATAAGTGAAAAGAAAAATATAACAAAATATATTCTCATAACTTTTTTGTTTCAGGAGGTTTCTGAATATACCTCTCAATTGGTTAAATACTAAGTTATTAACAATCGATGCAAGGTGTCACCAAATACTTTAGTTCCGTACTACGTTTCCCCAATAAAAAAAATGCATTTCCTTTCAAAACTATTCTATTATTTTACAAAAATATCATTAATTTCTACCAAAATAGAAAATAAAAATCCACCCTAAAAATTAACAAAACATAAATAAACAAAACTGAACGAATCAGACAGAGACAGAAATACTTTTTGGTAATATTTGCTGTCTCTTTCATTTTTGGATAGTGCTCCTGTCAAATTCGTTTCGTCACTGATTACACCGTGCTCAGAACGTCAGGTTTTTGACACAATTTTCATGGGAATTTTATTTGCTCTTACATTTTTTAGCAGAAATCTGCTGAGAGGAAGTCGCCGAAAAAAAATTTTTATATTGCGCTTAGTTGATAACGTTTAACCTGGGTTTGAACCGAGACCTCACTCCTAATAAGCCAACACACTACCTACTTGACCACAGTGAATTCGAGACTCCATGATTTGGAGCATTGAGGATTGAGTGAAAGAATGTTAATGGAAGTGCTAGAGATGATGTCCTCTGTGCTGTATTAAAAGACATCCATCAAGATCATTACATCGAAGCATTATCACAAACAAGGAAAGTATTTGAAGTATAATCGATTAGAAGATCGATGTGAACAAAAATTCTCAAAAATTGGGCGAAATAAGGATAAAATATTTAATTTCATTTATTTAAATGTTGTATTGAGTCCCCCAATAGGGCCTACCGAAATCAAATAGCTGATAGCAGCCAGCTTGTTGAAGTTAAATTCTTGAAATTAGTTATCATTTATTCACTATATTTTGCTAAATCCCCTCAACGGATACAACACTGAAAAACACTCGCAAATAATAAAACTGTTTTATCAAAATCGGTATTCTGTTCGAGTTAATTTTTATCGAAAAATCATCTTAAGTAATGGAGTGTATATAGTGACATAAATGTTCAACCACATGAATCTGCCTTAGTTACTAATATATTAATAACACTATTATATTTTATTATTAACCATAGTTATAAGAGAAATAGAAGTAAGAATAATTGTAATAAGAGAATTAGAGTAAGAGAAATTAGAGTAGGCATAATTATAGTAAGATAAATAGAGTAAACATAATTAGAGTAAGCACAATTAGGATAAGAGACAAAATAGAATTAAGATTATGTTACACTAGGTTTAAAAGCAATTAAAATGAATAAAATCTGTCTCTTTACTGTTCTAACTTCAACGAAGACGGTTGTTTTAGTTGTGAACATTATTATATCCGGGGGATTGAGTACGTGAAGTCATAAAATTCTCGAATTTCGAATAATTCTAATCCACACAAGATCAAAAAATGCAAAATACATCTGAAAAAAGTCACTATTTGAAGTACAAGTATCCCTGCTACAACACGGTATCCCATTACACGGTTTCACACTTACACGATTAAAATATTTCCGAAAACCTCTTATAACACTTACTTCTGCGTACTTCTGCAACACTATTTTCTTAGACTTATTACATAAGAAGATCATTACAATAGATGTTAGAAATAACTGATTCAAAATCTATTGATGTAAAGGAAGCTTGGATGCAATTTTTAATTAAAGACTGCATTGATATCATATCCTTATCGCTAAAAGAAATCAAAATTACAGCATTGAATCGATGTTGGAAAAAGATATGGCCAGCAGTAATTGAGACAGAAAACGTGCATGAATCAGGAGAAAATGAAATTGGTGGCATATTAGAACTTGCTAGGTCGATCGGAGGAAAAAGGTTTGTGGATATGGCAAAACTTATTAGTGGAACAAGACGTTAGGGAAGGAGATTTGGTAGAAATCGCATTCGAACCCCAAGTGAATGAAATCGATTCTAGTTCTTATGAAGAAAATTAAGTTAATAATTTGATATTAAAAAATTACTGGAAGGATTAGACTTGACCAAAAAATTGGAATTATTGTTCTTGGATGCAAATCCTCGCGATGATAGAAGGCGAAAATTCAAAATTCAATAAACAACGGACAAAAAAGCAATGAAAAATTACGGATTTTTTAAAGATATTATTCGACCGAAAAAAAGTTAATTTAATTTAATGATGAAGTAAATTACTAAACTAAATTCATAATATACATTCATTTTTTGTTTGTTTTTTATGTACTTACTAAATTCAAGTATTTTTTTTTTACATATTTAAATGGATTTTTATAGAAGAGCGACGGGACCTCCAGTTTAAAGTTGACTCCGAACGACAAATTTTTGAGAAACCTTTTAAAGCAATACTCTCCAAGTAATACTCTCAGAGTTCTGATCAGAAATCTGCCATGGGTTTGAAGCGATGCCTCACACTACTTACTAGACCACGGCGACCACCATACTTTTGTTTTGAATTTGGTGACACGAAGTGTATAATGGAACATCCGATATTAAGACACATCTAAATCTAGATCGAATGTATGATTAATGAATTTTAAATATGCAATTTGGAAGTAAAATATTAATTCAGTAATCAAAATACTAAGCCTAGTCAATTAATATCAAAGGGACACCTTTCTCGACTGCAAAGTTTAATTGTGTTAAATTTTTTTCAAGTTATTTTTGTTATTAAAATTTATTATTGGAGTTAATTCTTTTTCAAATTTAAGTTTTAGAAATATGTACTTAATAACACCTGTAATGTCCTTAGAATTATGCATATACATATGTATATACATATTATTTATAATAATTCCCTTCTTATTACATACATACATAATTGGCCATTACAACCCTTCAGTCAGGATTACGATCTAGCTTCTCGCACCACTTATGTTGTGTGCGTTAATTTTATACATGAGTGGCGGGACCTACAGTTTAAAGTCGACTCCGAACGACAGATTTTTGAGAAGCTTTTCACGGCAATTTCTACTCTCAGAGCCTTTGCCAGAAATCTGCTGAGAGGAAGTGGCCGAAGAAATATTTTTCGTTTTGAATTCTGACCTGGGATTCGAACCCGGGCCTTTTGTGTAATAAGCCAACATACTACCCACTAGACCACGGCGACTTCTTAATACTGATTAGAATTAAAATTTTTTAAATTTATATTCTTTATATTCATCAAATGCATAAATAATTTAACAAAAATAATTGAAATGAAAGTTGTTTTTGCCCAATTCTAGATAAATTGAAAACATATGTTTAACAAATTGAATCTGGACAATCAAAATACAAAAAAAAAGAAGAAAAAAATTCAACAAATTCTGCAAGTGTTTTTCAGTATTTTGAATGATATCACGTACACTTAAATAGCAAGAACAAGAACAACAATTATATTCTACTTGAAGGAATGAGCTCCATAAATTGTTTACTTTGGAAAATATACGGAAGTATTTCAAGCAAAAGGTTTCATCGTTTTCTTTTTCTCACTCTCTCTTGTTTCTCATCGAAAGGCGAAAGTCCCTAGAGAAGGTTCATCATTTTTATTGTTATGGACCATCATCAGCATCATCATTATTTCTATTGATGTTGTAGTCAACGTCAACACAATCATTCTTTTGAGTGAATATGGAGTACAGAGTAAGGAGTACGGAGTAGAGCACCTTTTCCTGTGAAAGGATATGTGTTGGTGCTCGCTCTTGTTTTCTTATCCTTAAGGATACTACTTTATGTTATACCGTAGAATCACAACCACAAACATTTCGTTTATTTTACTGCATTCTGCCTAATAAAATATTTAGTTGCTATCATTGACATGTTTAATATGCTTCTGCCCTTCTACCTCTGCTACTGCCTCAACTGCTACTACTACTGCTGCTGTTGCTGCTGCTGCTGCTGCTCCTGTGCCTGATACGGCAATCTTCTACATACGTAAAGTATTTTTCATTCGTTTTATTGTAGCATTATTAACGTGTGTACTGAATTTATCATGGAGTAAAACATGATTTTTTTTATTTCTATTTCTTCTTTGCTGTAGTGGTTTATTTGAAAGGAATCCTTTAACAACGTTTGTCCTACAGACATGTTGAGAAATGATGTTTGATGTGTTTCCTTGGCTTGGCAATAAAACATGTCAATATATGAACAAAAATATTTTCGTCTGTCTATTCTGTCACATCAACACTTTATGCTATTGGTAGCTACTGTGTTGACATTAATAATTTAAAGTTTTTGGTTGCATGGCAACGTAGTGTTCAACATTCATTTGTTTCGGCGATAAATTGCAAAAAAATTCCAAAGTTTATCGTGGTTTAATGGTTACATGCGATTAATAATGAATATATCAGACGAGAAAGTTTCAGAAAAACTTCATAAACACCAAATCCAAAAAGGATGAAAAGGAAAAAATTAAAAAACGAAAAATATTTGCTTTAATAAAATGCATATCTCAAAGCACATTTGAATATTTCGAACATGAAAGATGTACGGACTTAAATTTAAATTTGGTTAATCAATTATCTTGTATCACACATTTGGCAGATCTATTTGACTAGTATATGATATAAAAGTCTAGTACTGAAATAAATTCTTATATTATTATGTTATACGTACATACATACAAACATACATACATACATGCATACATACATACATATGTATATGTGTATACTTCTAACAAAACCAATTTTTGTGCAACAAAATTTAAATTCCCTCATCCAAGTCTAATTTCTTAGATTTCAGCAAGGCTTCAGTGTAACAACTGGTTATGTTATTCCAATTTTTTTCTTCTACCTGGGAGAAGTGTTGCTGTCCATCTACCACTTGTTCCAGTGTCTCATTTCTCTTGGTTGTATGGTTCGCTTTCTGTCGTCGTCGATATTAACTGTCTCACCGTGTAATTTTTTAGTCTCCCACACTCTCTTCCGCTCGCTAGATTGTAGACCTATAGGTATTACACCACTGATTACTAGTATGGCTGACTTAGATGCAGTTCTATACTCTGATGCCACTCTAAGTGCAGCGGTTCGTTGTACCGTTAAAAAAATTTTTATTTACTCAATGCTTCTGCCCAGATCTCACTGCTTATACACGTGTATCCCATTAAACGGTTTCACTCTAACAAGATTAAAAAATTTCCGAAAACCTCTTAAACACAGTACTTCTGCAACACAATTTTTTTTTAAGACTTATTACAGAAGCAGATCATTACAATAGATTCTAGACATAACCGATTCAAAATCTATTGCTGTAGAGGAAGCTTGGATGCAATTTTCAATTAAAGAGTGCTTTGACATCATATCCTTATCGCTAAAAGAACTAAATATTACAGCATTAAAACGATGTTGGAAAAAGATACGCCCAGCAGTAGTTGAGATAGAAAACGTCGATTGCTAGATCGATAGGACGAAAAAGGTTTGTGGATATGGCTATTGAAGATGGAAATTTAGGAAGCAGATTTGGTAGAAATCGAATCCGAACCCCAAGTGAATTAAAAAGGTTCTAGTTGTGATGAAGAAAATAAAGTTAATAATTTGATATTAAAAAATTATAGGAAGGATTAGACTTGGCCAAAAAATTGGAATTATTATTCTTGGATGCAGACCCAAGATCTCGCTGCTTAGAATGGAGTCCCTTATTGCCTCCATCAGTCTGTGTCTGTTCTATACAGACCACTAATATCGGCATAGAAAATATGTAAAAATTGTTTTAATGTTACATTACCAATGTTGGTTGTTTGTTAAGGTATTCGGAAAAGTTCAATTTAAAATTTAGTTAAAGCAAATATGTGTTCTTTTGATAGATAACATTTATTTTGAAGGTGCAAGATCAGAATCCTTTTGAGTTTTTACGGGGTCAGCAAAAGTGTGCATCGTATGCTCTTGTTGTTATGAAATATTTGATCAATTTTGCCGTTTTAATAGAATTGTTTTCCTTAATCTTCTTAATTGAACAGTAGAGTCACAATGAGTAAGATGATGTTACTCCTAGTGTTACCGCCGTCAACAAATAAATAAATCTTTGTAGGACAGTGTATTTTTTAAACTCTTCAGGAATTTTATTTTCTTCTTTTCTCTCCTTTTCTTATTTACATGACAGTTATACTTTGTAAATATATACGTACGGCGTGATCATTATGTATCTTTTATTCTCTTTATTATTATTATTTTCCCCTGAAAATAACGGTACTTTCGTATTTGTTTAAGAATAATACATAAAGCATATCAACTTGTAAATTTAATTATTAGTGTCAAGAACTTTGAACGCGTCGGTCGAAAAATATTAAATTTTAAAGCCTCGCTCGTGCCCCTCGCTAACCCCCTTTGGTTAAATTATACTTAAATAAAATAATAAATTGAATTTGAATTATATTTTAAAATAATAAAAAGGGAGTTTTATTTCGGGAAACATTTGAGTGCTGTTAAAAAGTATTTTCTGCCGACGTTACGTTGCTTCAAGCAACAATTCTTTAAAATTTAATATTTTTTGTGTGAAAATTATCACGATGTTGGAGGGGACTCAACATAATTGTGGAAAGTGTAACGAGTTGGACGACAACCGAATGGTTATGTGCGATAAATGTGATAAGTGGCATCATTATGGTTGCGTGGGAGTAGATAGCAATGTGGCTGATTACGACTGGAACTGCGAATTTTGCGACAACAAGTCTTCCGCTGCTGCTAACCCAGGCCAAGCAAAAGGTCTTGAGGCTCAACCGAGCTCATCATCGTCACCATTAGTTCCATCAACAACGATCGCACCACCACTCGTAGCCGCCAATACGGGTACAATATATCAAATCCCGCCGCCTCAAATTGCAATGGCGCCAATTAGTAATGCAGTGTCAACAGGTATCTCGTTGCCGAATTGGTCCACAGTACCAACGACTATGCCTATGTATCCACATATTTATACAGCACCCCATCAATATATGGTTGCGGCTCCTAGAGGGATGCCTATTGTCCATCCAACTACCCAAGTTTTTGATACCACTGCTCGTTCGTATAATTACGTAACGCAGCCAACAACAATGCCTATAAATTACCAACAGCTAAAGTTGCAGCAATTAGAGGAGGAAAGGAAAATCCAACAAGAGTTCTTGGAACGGAAATATAAAATTTTATATGGCAATGATGTCCCTTCTTCCACGAATGTTAACATCTCTAGTCAGTCTTCGAGGCTACCTACAACTAACGTCTTAAACGGTGAGTCAAGATTCCACAGCAACCAAACTGAACCAACACCTTTACAATTGACTGCAAGGAAGACTATACCACGTGAACTGCCGCCCTTTAGTGGTGATCCAGATGAATGGCCTATTTTCATCAATAGCTTCCAAAATAGAACAACCCTAGCAGGATTCTCTGACACCGAAAATTTGATAAGGCTTCAAAATTGCTTGAGAGGTAAAGCTAGAGAGTTAGTAAAAAGTAAACTACTAATGCCTTCTCTTGTGCCGGATATTATTAACACGCTTCGCATGTGTTTTGGCCGCCCGGAGCATATTTTAGAACGTGCCATAAGTAAGGCAAAAAGTATGCCTTCTCCACCAGACAAACTAGAGGCACTAATCGAGTTCGCACTTAATGTACAAAATATATGTGCAACAATGGAATCCTGTGGCCTGGAGTCTCACTTAAATAACCCCATGTTAGTGAAGGAGCTATTGGACAAATTACCGAACCAACATAAATTAAATTGGGCAATGCAGCCAAGGGACGAAAGTGTTCCAATAATCAAAGCGTTTAGTGTATGGCTCTATAGTATGGGTGAAGCAGCTAGTAAAGTGGTCACACCCAATTTTGGGAAAAGCAGCGCATCGGTATACACGCACACTGAAGCAGCTAACAACGTGAGAAAGAAATGCCCCGCCTGCAGGTCCATCTCTCACAAAGTGCAACATTGTGAAGAATTTAAGAAATTACAACTGAACGAAAAATGGGAGATCGTGAAAAACAACAACTTATGTCGCCAGTGTCTGAACCAACACAGACGAAAATGTCATATCAACAAGGAATGTGGCGTATCAGGCTGCAAGTACAAACACCACCCACTGCTCCATAAGATCACAACAACTGATAATCAGGCTACAAATCAAACTGTAAGTACAAATGAAATTGAAAATACGCAGCGGAGTGCACAAATAAATACGCACAATGACGTAAATGAAGAGAAGCCATTCTTCAGAATTATTCCAATCCGCTTGCATTCAAATGATAGCATTATTAAAACGTTTGCTTTTCTAGACGAAGGGTCTTCCGTCACCCTAGTTGAGCGAAGTTTATTTGACAGTTTGCATTTGGATGGTGTATCCGACCCCTTGTGCCTCAAGTGGACAGGAGGTACCACACGAGATGAGAGCGAGTCCATCAGAAGTTCATTTAAGGTTTCTGGTCTCCTTAATGACACAAAGTTCGTCCTATCTGACGTTCATACGGTCGAACATTATGACCTACCGTCTCAAACTATAAATATGGTTGAGATTATTAAAAAATATCCTCATTTGAAGAACTTACCGATACAATCATATAATGATGCTAAACCTATGCTTTTAATTGGAGCTAACAACTGGAAGTTGGCGGTCCCCACGAAAATACGAGAAGGAGGTTGGCAACAGCCAATAGCTACAAAAACACGTCTCGGGTGGACCCTACAGGGTGGCAACAATAGTCGCTCAGCAAACCCCAGGTTAAACATACATACTTGTGCCTGTCAAAAGAATTACGACGAACTTCACGATCGCGTAAAGAATTTTTTCAATATTGAGTCGCCTATTTCATCCGCTTTATTATCACCAGCAGACAGTGATGCAATGGAATTGCTAAAAACGACGTGCAAGAAGATAAACGGACGCTTTGAGGTTGGCTTGCTGTGGAAAAATCCTGACACAAAACTACCAGACAGTTATGATAACGCCTATCGCCGCTTGATGTGCCTCAACAAAAAACTCGCTAAAGATGATTCGTTACGACAGAGTATGCAGATTCAAATCGATAATCTAATTGAAAAGGGATATGCCAGGAAACTGAGTCCAGCTGAATTAGAAGTCCCCAACAAAAAGAAATGGTATCTACCAATATTTTTAACTTTTAACCCGAACAAACCCAACAAAGTGCGACTGGTTTGGGACGCCGCAGCAAAATCGAATGGGACATCCCTTAACGATTTTATACTTGCCGGCCCAGATCTACTCAACCCACTAGTTAACATACTTTTGGCATTTAGAATTGGAAAATTTGCGATTTGTGGCGATATTGCGGAGATGTTCCACAGGATCAACGTAAGAGAAAGCGACATGCAAGCTCAACGGTTCTTATGGTGGGACAAAATGGAGAATTCGCGTCAACCTAGTACATATGTAATGAGAGCATTGACATTTGGAGTAAGTTGTGCCCCATGCACAAACGCTGATGAATTTAAAACACAATTTCCACGCGCTGTGGACTCAATACAAAACCATCACTATGTAGACGATCTTATCGATAGCGAAGACACTGAAGAAGCCGCTGCAGAGCTAGCCTTTCAAGTGGCAAAAATTCACGCCGCCGCTGGTTTTCACATAAGGAACTGGGCATCTAATTCAACCAAGGTTTTAAGCCAGTTATCCGAGTTTTCAAAAATAACTCAAGATACCAAGCAATGGGGAGCTACCGAAAAAGTTTTAGATATCGTACCTACCAAGAGGGAATGCCTCCAGGTTTTGATGTCTATATTCGATCCTCTTGGATTCCTGTCATACCACACCGTAGGCCTCAAAATTCTACTTCAGGATGTCTGGCGCGCCGGAATTGGTTGGGACGATACGCTAAACTAACATCTATACTTAAAATGGTCTCAATGGAAAGCGTCCATAACACTTATATCTAACGTCGAAATTCCAAGATGCTACTCCAAGTTATTATGCGACACCGAAAATGTGCAGCTTCATACCTTCGTTGATGCAGGGGAATATGCCTACGCTGCTGTTAGTTACATGGTTGTACGGATGGGAGAACACGAAACTGTTTCTCTAGTAGCAGCTAAGTGCAAGGTAGCGCCTATTAAGCCGCTCTCGATACTCATCGGAGATTAGCAAATTCAGTGCAAAATATCCCTCGGCTTCGAATATCCAGAAGATATTGGTGGTCAGATTCTAAGACTGTGCTGCAATGGTTACGGATTGATCCAAGAAATTTTCAACCGTTTGTAATGCACCGAGTAGGAGAAATCTTAGAACATTCCAACCTCACAGATTGGAAATGGGTACCCACTAAAATGAACCCTGCGGATTTCGCTACAAAAAATCAGCGCAAAAGAATATGGACTTATGGTTCAACGGCCCGGTCTTCCTGCGCGACGACTCAAGCCAATGGCCAACATGTGAAGACTTAGGGGTAATGGATACATTGGAGCTGAAGCGCCACGTGCTATTAATTGACAAAAAACCTAAAAACTACAACCTTTTGAATTTTGAATACTTCTCGAACTGGAGAAGGCTCTACAGAGCAGTAGCAACGTTCTTGCTATACGTGAATAAATTAAAATTCGCTAGCAAAAAATCAGATTTCAATTCTACAGTTACATATGAGATGATACAACAAGCAAAGCGTTATATTATAAAAGAAGCACAGCATAGTGAATTTCTTCAAAAAATTATGGATCTCAAACATGGAGAAACTGTAGCAAAATCTAGTAAATTATATAAACTCAATGTCAACTTAGACTTTGAGATATTAGATATTAAGATGCAACAGCAGAGCAAAACGTCTCAACAACCACGAAGATGAAATCGTACTAACAGCTGGGCATCATGTCACATTTCTTATAATTCGTTCTTTTCACGAAGACTACCATCATCACTTCCACGAAGCAGTAATTAATAAAATTAAAGGCCAATATTATATTCATCGTTTGCGGGTCCTATACAAAAAGGTGCGTAATTCCTGTCAAAAATGCAAAAATTCTTCTGCCGTACTACAACCACCTCAAATGGCGCAACTACCAGTTGCCCGTTTAGGAGCTTTTCAACGCTCATTTACTTTGGCTTTGGTTGGCATTGATTTTTTCGGTCCGTTATTGGTTACAGTTGGAAGAAGAAAAGAAAAGCGTTGGGGAGTAGTATTTACCTGCCTCACAATACGTGCAATCCATATTGATGTCGCTTATAATTTGGATACCAGCTCATGTATTCTATGCATCCGAAACTTTATTGCCAGACGAGGTACACCTTGCGAAATATATACAGACAACGGTACCAACTTTAAAGCAGTTGAAAAAATCCTCAAAGAAGAGATAAAACAAATTGATTTTCCCAATATATCATCCAAAGTTGATAAAACTAAATGGTATTTTAACCCACCAGGAGTGCCCCACATGGGTGGTGCTTGGGAAAGACTCATCAGATCTGTTAAAAATGTTTTATACAGTTTGTATCCCTCACTAAATTTTAACGATGAAACCTTGAAAAGTGCACTTTGCGAAATCGAGTCTATTATTAATTCTCGACCACTCACGTTCGTTTCCATAGAACAAGAAGACGACGAAGCCATAACACCTAACCATCTCCTCTTGGATTCTTCTGATGGCTATAAACCGTTCCTCAACGATAGCGGAAATATACACCAACGATGGCAGCAAACGCAAGCATTCCAATTATATCCCGTAGGAGCAAATGGTTCACCAAGGTACCACCAGTAGAAATAGGAGCTATTGTCATCATCGCCGATGAAAACCTTCCAAGAAGATGCTGGCCAAAGGGTAAAGTCATCGACACTGTGGTAGCTGCAGATGGACAGGTGCGAAGAGTGGCAATCAAGACACAGTTTGGCGTTTTACAACGACCGGTAACGAAGGTGGCAGTCTTGAACGTCGGTAATAATTATTAGTAAGCTCGTACCCCTGACTCGCTTACGGGAGGGGGAATGTTACCGCCGTCAACAAATAAATAAATCTTTGTAGGACAGTGTATTTTTTAAACTCTTCAGGAATTTTATTTTCTTCTTTTCTCTCCTTTTCTTATTTACATGACAGTTATACTTTGTAAATATATACGTATGGCGTGATCATTATGTATCTTTTATTCTCTTTATTATTATTATTTTCCCCTGAAAATAACGGTACTTTCGTATTTGTTTAAGAATAATACATAAAGCATATCAACTTGTAAATTTAATTATTAGTGTCAAGAACTTTGAACGCGTCGGTCGAAAATGTTAAATTTTAAAGCCTCGCTCGTGCCCCTCGCTAACCCCCTTTGGTTAAATTATACTTAAATAAAATAATAAATTGAATTTGAATTATATTTTAAAATAATAAAAAGGGAGTTTTTATTTCGGGAAAGATTTGAGTGCTGTTAAAAAGTATTTTCTGTCGACGTTACGTTGCTTCAAGCAACACCTAGTTTAGTTCAAAAGCCTAAGACTATACCTTCCATGACTTTTTTCTCATATTATTGCTGAATGTTATTTCGATTCAGATATGTTTCGATTTTATTCGGGTTTAACAGTGAATCGCAAATTTGGTACTTTAAAAATTTCACTGTACAGGTTCATTGTGAATTTTGTAATGAGACTTGAGCCTGTTGAGACTTGAACGAACTGCAATTGTACCAGAAATTGTGTGTAAACGATCATAGACCACGACATTTAGTAATTCAGTTACCAACTAAACCTAATTAGACAATGAGACCCATTTCTGGACAAATGGGCATGTGAACGAACAAAGTTATCGAATTTAAAACAATACCAATTCCTATGATTATCAACTTATTTTAGTCTGCATTAGACCGTCTAACGTTGCCAACAGCAGCCAGTTTACATATACACCGCTATTATCACATAGAATAATCTTCGTTAGCAATTTAATGGCATGGCCATTTCTCGTAGAGGTGATGTAAACTTGCCATTGAACTCATGCGATTTGACGTCATTTATCTTTTTTTGCGAAGGTACTTGAAGATTATCATGCACAGAGGCAAGTCAAATGCACTACAAAAATATAAAATCTGAAATGTTTGGCTATGTTAGGGTATGCGAAATATCCGCATAATACGCCCTTAAACTTCAACTTCATTTTTATGCCAGAGCCATAAAGAATCGAACATTTTGAATACCCTCCTTCCATTTTGAACACCCTCCTTCCATACATATATTTAAAGCATAACTTATTTCACATATAACGGCGTCAATAAGCTTATGAAACAAATTTTGATGATATCTAACACAAACTTATGTTTCATATAAATCTGAAGATTGGAAACGCTTATTAAAGGAACCGATAATGTAATAATTTTATTGTAGAACCGCCAAAACTCAGAAACCGAATTGACGTGTAAACAATAGATAATGCCTTTCGTATTTGTTAGCGATACATTTAGTAGATACTGTTACGAAAATGGAAACGGTGTACATCGTTTAACATAAAATGAGCAAAAGCTACCCAAACAAATACAACGAACTTGTTACAACTAAACCAACAACAACAACAGTATGAGATAATAGGGGATAGACAAGTAAGGGTATGCAACAACAAGGAATTTGAATAAATTACACAATCAAGAAAGAAGTCGCAATAGAGTTCTCGAGAAAGCGAAAACACGAACATTCTGCTTCAAGAATGTTCGTCAGACTGTTTACGTAGGCATATAAAAAGACAAAACAAAGTACGCATCGAGTAGTAAGTATTCTGTTAGTCTTGTGTAAAGGAAACAGTAGTAGTTGGAAGATCGCCGTTGTAAAGATCCACCGAACAATTGTTAGCGCTGATGCGAACAGCAATGTAAAGATGAATACCGAACTAAACAAATTGTAGTTGTATCGTCAAGGTGGCACATAAAATAGTGCGAACAATAAAGAATTGATCTAAAACTAAACACAAATTTATTTTTATTATCAACGAACTCATATTTTAAACGAATGTTCAAATAACTAACTTGGTTTTTGAAAAGGTAAAGACGTAGCAATGCAATTAATTTGAATATACAATAGGAGTTACATATGCAAAGGTCTTAAACCATTTCCTAATGTTGCGTTATTGCTGACACATTAAGATCTTTACATACGTTCATGTTTCTGATGATCTTTTGTTTTACAACTTCTTCCAAGGACTACAACATGGATATTTAATCGATCTTTAGCGCTTGTCTAAATTCTTTTTAGTTTACATCAATATGAGTTTATTCATCCTTAATTCACTGTTATGCTGAAGGAACTAATTGAAATAAATTGAAAACATTATCGTTTCTAATAAATTATTTACAAACATTTATCATAAATTAGTATTTCAACAGATTCTTATTTGATTTCGAATCGTATATTGTTTGTATCACGAAAACTTATTTAAAGTGGAAATATTTTTTTTAATGAAATTCTATAATTTATTAGGAAATAGGAAAAGCAAAACAATATTGTACGATTCAACTCAATGCTGGGAATTGTTTATCGAACGCAATTTAAATTCTATTTCGGATTCGTATTGAATTTGAATTAAGAATTTACAACGTCAACGAACTTTAACTTTCACATACTTGTAATGGAATTTGAGATTCACATACAGAACGAACATTTTATTCCTAAAGTAGCAGCATCTAAGGACCAGCCTAAATTGAACTGTCAAACTTTGTCAATTTATTGGTTTTTCTTTAACACAAGCACTAGCAATCAAATAAAAACATTTATGGTCTACGTTTTCCAAGTTAAATTTTATTTTTTCTTTATTATTTTTTTAAGAAATTATTTTTTTTTTCACTTTCCACGCATGGCGAAAGCATATTCAATGCTGGAAAAACTTTTGTTCCCAAAGTACTTTAATGTTGTTGTGTTTTGCCCTCCTGGAATGAGAGAGCGGAGCAGCAGAGTTTCAAACATGCCACGACAATTGCCTTTAGCGCAGATTAAGTAGTAACAATGAAGCAGACAATAAAACCGCCAAAAACGAATAAATGGTAATACAAACAAAAACCAAAATAAAAATCCCCAAACAACATATCAGCAGGAGCAGTAAAATAATAGTCGAAAACACATTAGTTCTCGTTCATAGAATTCGGGAAAAGCGGATTTGAAAGTTTTTTTTTCCTTCTTCTCTAGCGCTTAGCGCTTTTAAGAAATGCATTTATTTGCCTATGGCCTCCCGCTTTTAGGAAAGAAGAGTTAAGAGCGTACATTTGAATGCATAAAAACCCCAACCAGTTGGTACGGAAATACATGGAACAAGATTTTAATGGTTTTCATGTAAGTGTTCATGGCTTTTTGTTTTCGATGGCAACGGAAATAGTTTTGAATTTAATGGCGCCAATTTAAGCTTAAAACAAGTGCTAATGTGTGAGAATTTTATTTTGTTGTTTTGTTTTTAAAACAATTTAACATCCATAGCATAACATAAATGGTGGCATTATTGATATTGGAGGGAAAGAATTTTAATAGAAATATTCCTGTGTTTGGAATGGAGAATGGAGTACAATGGTAGAGTGAAGTGCATAAAAATTTTATTGTTATTGACTTATGCCTGCACTCGAATGAATATGAAATTTATTCAATTAAAGCTAATTTTATAGCTGCGGAAAAAAGGATAAAAATTTCACTATCAATTGGGTTTTCAACAGATTAAAGAAAATAAACTCAATGTGGTACAGTCACAGTGTAATTTAATCGATAAAATCGTAATTGAAAATGAAATTGAAATTAAAATTGTAAACTTTTGTCATTGTTAATTCATCTTAAATTCAATACGATAAAGTTTTTCATTGCAATCTCCGTAATCTAGATCAAGTGCTTAAGCTTATGAAAATATGAGAAAATAATCCGAGAGTATGTGGAACAAAATTTCCACGAATTATTTCTCAAGCTTGTCGATCACAGCCGACTTAAAACTGCAAGTTCCGCCACTTATGTGTGGATAAAATTATCACACACAACATATGCAATGATAATGATAAATAAGCAAGTCGCCGTAGACTAGTAGCTAGTGTGTTGGCCCGAGTTCAAACCTCCAGGTCAGACAACAAAAAGGAAAATATGAAAATATTTCGTCGGCGACTTCCTCTCAGCAGATTTCTGGAAAAAACTGTGAGAGGAAATAAAATTACAATGAGAAGCTTATTAAAAATCTGTCGTTCGGAGTCGACTTTAAACTGTAGGTCCCGCTGCTCATGTACAAAATTAATGCACACAACACGAGTGGTGTAAGAAGCTGAGTCGTAATCCTGACTGAAGCTATTATTATTTAAGCTATTAACTTACATATACATATATACATCAGAAACTTCTGCAGAGATTCCTGAAAGTATATTAAATAATTTCGAAGTTGATACACAGAATGAACTAATTCTAGAACGGAAATGAGGTTTTGATGAATTTTTATTTGATACATCGTTTGTGCCTTACTTTATTTTTAAATTATATTTTAATGTGTTAGTAATTATGTATTAAATATTTTTATGTCTTTTTGATACTTTTTGGAAAAAATGCCTTTTTTAAGGTAGGGGTATACTCGCTCCAAATTGTACAAATTTGGCAGAAGTGTTAAACATATTAAAATTGATAAATTTAATTAAGTACTAATTGACCCATTCTACAACGTCCTAACTTCTCACACCACTAGTTTTGTGTGCGTTAATTTTATACATGCGTGGCGGGACCTACAGTTTAAAGTCGACTCCGAAGGATGGTTTTTTTCTGAAAAGCTTTTGATGGCAATTTTTTACTCTCAGAGTTTTTGCCAGAAATCTGCTGAGAGGAAATCGCCGAAGAAATATTTCCATATTTACCTGGGATTCGAACTCGGGCCTTTCGTCTAATAAGCCGACACACTACCTACTAGACCACTGCGACTTCATGCCAACGTAATTAACGGTTGAAAAAAAGCGGCAAACATAATTATAAATATGGAATATGTAATAACAAAAAAGTACTGAACGAGTCGCGGGGGTACTGCGGTATTTTTAAGATGGAAAAGTACTGAAAAAAATACCGAAGTACTGAATTTTTCAACACTGGTGAGGAGCAACTCTATACACACTTTGTTGCCCATTTTATCTACTGCAAGAACACCAGCGGATTAGTCGATAAATTGGGTACTGGCAATCAAAGTAATGGAGTAGGCGCATCATTGTCCAAATATGTAGCGAATAGAGTTTTTGATGTTTCCTCAGCACTATTTCTTGCTCAACCATAGACGCAGTTTCGAAAAACAAGTCAGGTATAGAGGTCTTTTAAGATCACACTATGAAATGTTGGACAGATTCAGCAACATGAGGAGAGTAAATAGTTACAACTCAAAAAAATCCCAAGTGCAGTCTGATTTCATACTAACTTTATAAATAGTATTTTTCAATCTACCACTGGTGACGTATCCTAAAAAATTTTGAACTTCCTCTGATAAAGTTGGAACTGATGTTAATGCTAATAAATACATACAAAATTAAATTTCTTAAGCTTGACGTTCGCTCTTTTGTTTTCAGTTTATCAGTTTTAGTTCTCTAGCTCGACTAACAACTACATCTTCTGATAATCACAATTCGAACTAATAGGATTAATTCTATAGGAATTAATTCTCAATTCATTTAAACCGTATTTATTTATTATCTTTTAAATAGGATAGTCTTTGGAATAATGATATCCTTCTCTGAAAATAACACAGGTGACCATCACTTTTTAAATTTTGATTTGCCTTGATAAGTAATCTATTGAATTAATGGCAAAACTTTATTATCAGTTACATATTTACATACATACATAATTGGCCATTACAACCCATCAGTTACGATGCACTGTAGCTTCTCACACCACTCATGTTGCGTGCGTTAATTTTATAAGTGAGTGGCGGGGACCTACAGTTTAACATCAGACTTTTGAGAAACTTTTTTATGACAGGTTTTATTTACTCTCAGAGTTGCCGCCAAATATCTTCTGAGAGCAAATCGTATTTGATGCCTGATCTGGGAAACGCCAACACACTACCTACTAGACTACGGCGACTTACATATCATATCGTCCTATTGAATAAGAGGTTTTATTTGCTCCATTTAAAAATGAAAATAATAAAATAATCAACAATTTAAGTCTTTAAATATAAAATTTTTCAAAACAAAGAAATTTCCACAAATTATGTAAGTTTTACGTTTTAATGTTCGTTTAAAATATTTTCTTTACTTTACTTTCTTGCCAAGATATCGAAAGTGGAGAAACAAATCAAGAAAAATAAAATAAAATAAAACAATTCACCCTCTGGCAAGTGTACGCGTGTTAGACATCATTATCAAAAACATTGATTTGTTTTTATGTGGAGTTTTTATTTCCCTTCCTTTTTTTTTGGGGGGGCGGGAGAGTGGCGGAGACTAATTCACCAGAAATATAATCGTATTCCTTCCAAGACTACTCACCCCCATGCCCCTTATCATTTATTGTTTAAAACATTTTTGAAAAGTCATTGTAAATCCGGACAAAAAAATCTCTGCCAAAAATATAAAAGTTTTCAAACAAAAATAAAAATAAGAATAAAAGATCCTTTCGAAAATCACTCCCTTAAAAACAAAAGCACACGCATACATGCATACACGCATAAACATTACAAAAACATACGATTATACTCAGGGCATGATGATGAATGAATTGTTGTGGGGCTACAAGGAAAGAGAGATGTTTCAATCGATATGGAAAGAAAGATGAAGAAAAGAGCTTAGTTTTGTTTTTATTTTCTTTAAATTTGATGTTTTGTATGAAGAAAAAAACAAATGCAAAAATAAATACAATATGCATGTGCTCGTATGTATGTGTGTATGTATAGTGTCCTATACTTTGTTTTTCTTACAATTTCAGTTAAAAAAATCTCATTTGTGTAGGCTTATTCTGTTTAGCCTATATGAAGTAGGAATAGTGGACAATTTAAACTAGAAATAATTTGAAATTTCAGATAACTATCATACTCTACATGCACAACAAAGCTTTAATATACACCCGACTCTTTCTTTACACGGTAGATGCGTTCCTCAGAAATCCGTTTAAAAAAAAATCGTATAAAAAAATCGTGTAAAAAAGAGGCGTTTCCTATAGTAAAATAGGGGATACGTTCCATGTCATCTGAAAACCGCGTAAAATGAAATAAAGAACTATATTTAATTCGAAAAACAGTGTAAAAAATGTTGAAAAATATAAAATTGAATAAATGTATACAAGTTGTATGTTCGTATTGCATTTTACTGAACATAAAAACTTAAAATAGATAACCCATTAAGGTGAAATATTAGCAGAGCAAGCAAAAAACAAAAGAAATCCGTAAATCCAGAATTAAGAACAGAAAAAATAGAATAGAAATAAAGAAAAAATATTTACATTTCTACATAATTATATGTCGCTACTTGATAACAAGCGCAATTGTTTGAGACGAACTGACTGGACTAAAGTCTGTATTATCACTGGAGATATCCATAAAATTATCCAATGGTGACTTTCGTTCGGTAATAAGGTCTTAAACTGTCGGACTACTTTCCGAAAGGTCTTGCTCCGGCAACTTTTTTATTAAAAAATCTTTTATAGAAAGTTGAACTTTTGGTTTTTTTTAGTTCTTTATACAACTCTTTATACTCAACAATACAATTATTAATATCTCGTTCGAATTTCAGAGCACGTTCCATATTAGGATCATTTATTAAGAAATGATTCACCATACTTTTACCAAATGTTAGACCGTCATCAATTAAACTTGCAGTCAGTTGACATATTTCAGACTCGTTGGTCGTTATCGGGGTTTTGAAACCGTACTAAATTAAAAATTGTTTACAACAGATTTTTTTTTTTAATCGTATAACTTCAAATCCGTGCAAAAAAAGAGTTCGGTGTATTAAAAAAAATCGACGTTTCTTAAGAAATTTCGAACATATTTTCGAACTTTTTCGTTTTTATAATGTGTTGGAATTCATCAGTTGAAATGTTGTAAGAAAAAATTATTTTTGATTTCTATAGCCAAATATTCAATTTAAAAGTTTTCGCCAAAGCTCACCAATTTGATGACATGCCTTCGCTAAAAAACATGATCAGTAGGACGTAAAATATCGTATTTAATTCAGAAATTTAAATTTGTTTTGTTTCTTTAAAAAGAAAATAAATAATCTGATCTTGTAATTATAACTAGTAGAATATCCCTTAAGATCAAGCTACCCGCATTTGGTACTGGCATTAATCCCCACAGTATTGTACTACCATGCTTAACCGTTTCTTGAAAACGAGCATAGTAATTTTATTTACTCTCGGAGTTTTTGCCTGAAGACTGCGGAGAGGAAGTCGTCGAAGAAATATATTTTCATACCAGAGAACAGACAGAGACCATTCACATTTGCTGACCATTCATAAATTCATTGCTTTTGCATTGCTTTTACTCGACAATAATAAAAATTGTCGTTTGTTTAATCACTCCTTATTACTGATTGCTATTTTACATTCCCTTTTTGTTATGACGTTATTCATCAAGCAACGAAATAATTCAATGCCATATGAAATAACTAAAAACATTCACACCATTCGTCCAGTATTCGTTGCTTTGAGTGAATGAATCGATGTACAAAGTTACATTTCTACAACAATAAAACACATGTTCTTACCCTTCAATAAAACAACACAGGCTATTTTGCGATAACAAGACATCTTTCAGTTTGTTTATTATTTTATTTGGCAATATACGTATACACACATGCACACACGTATACGAGCTAGTATGTATATGCGATCAGCATTGAAACCATTCATATCAATCGTTAACCATTCGTACTAATCGTTAAGTATTCGTTGCTTTTAGGAGTATTCGTTTACATTTGTAGAAGGCATGCAATGCATGCACCATTTTTCGTTACACTCCCTTTTGTGAATCATGACATGTATTGCTTTACGGAATTGATTTGTACTCTCAACATTAGATTCGTTTTTTGTGATTGTATTCAAAATTCAAAATTAACCAATCAAACCGTTCTCTGTTTCATACTTCGTTTCGTTCGACATGTGTGACTTGACTTTAACACATATTATCATCATATCATATATATTATTTTTAAAGTACTTTTTTTTGTCGGTTGCAAATATCTCCCATACCACCGCATCAAATTGAATCAATGATATCTCATTTGAAAGCTTATATCTAACACTAATCGAAGAAAATAATTAGAAATTGAAAAATTAATATTTTCATTGATAAAAATTATATTTTATATAGAACTGCAATAATAATACTGTTGTCATTATGATTATTTGTTTTGTTCAAGTGTGCTAATACAGGGACGTTTAATAGTAATGCAGTTCATAGTTGTTAGATCAAGTGGCGATAAACAGAGTCGCTTAATTGTAACGCTATTCCACATAATAATATATAAAGTTGTAAAAGTAATTTTGGTAATGTCGTTATTGTCATGGCATTGTTCGTTTTATGAAGTGTAGTAATACGGTCTCTTTTAATATATGCATATATATAGTGCCAACTGATATTTAACAGTTAAAAAGGTATTAAGAAAAATAAGAATAAAAATAACGTGCAATGTAAGAATATAAACAACGTGCATTTGAAAAGACAAATGCAATTATAATGTTAATCAGAAATCTTAATGCTAAACAGGGGTTAATAAATGGTATCAGGCTAATCGTAACAAGCTTGGGAGAGCACATCATATCAGCAAAAATTATTCATACCGATAAAACTGTACTCATACCCCGAATCAACCTTACACCTTCTGATCTAACTGTGTCTTTCCAAATGACATGAAAACAATTCCCTGTGAAAGTTGCTTTAGCTGTGACGATAAACAAAGCACAAGGTCAAACTCTTCAAAAGCTAGGATTGTATTTACCAGAATCGGTCTTTTCATATACATATACGTGGCTTTTTCTCGAGTGCGTACGTTTAAAGATATTTTAGTTTTGTATTAAGCATTCGTACGGGCAAAAAGTTAACGATGATCATGTCATTGTATTCAAAGAAATATTATTAAGGTATTTAAACATATCGCTCCTTTATTGTAACATAATCAGATCTCAAGAAATTAAAAATTTGTAGTTACTTAAGCAAAACTGCTCTTTTAGACCTTCTCAGTTTTATATCACAAGCTGAACCGAAGTTATAGCAAAAAGTGTTTGCGGTAATTAGATCATAGATCTCGAAAAATCGATTCCGTTTGGCATCCCTAGTTGATATGTAGAAGATTATTTGAGGAATGTGAAATCCAGCATGCCTTCAGACAGCGGATTACTGCATTTGTTTTCGAGCGACCTTAAACATTCGAATATGATTGAAACTATGAAAATCGACTGTAGATACCAACCGAAATTCCAAATTCTACCGCATTTTTTGAATACCCATCTCACAATTATTTTGCGTATTTTAAAAGAATACAACTACCAATTACATATATATATTGATATAAAAAAATAATTGAAAAGAAGATACTTATAAGACCCTACAATTCAAAATTTTTTATGTACACTTTTTTTAGTTTGTTCCAATTTACGAATAAATAGAATAGAATCGAAAATTTAATTAATTTTCATTTGCCTAAAATTGATTTTGACTACTGATTGCATATATTTTCACAGTAAATCAACTCTCCTATGTATATCGGTGTATAATCTTTTATTCGGTGAGCACACCCAACGGTTAAGGCGGTCAATTATACTCGTATCATATAATGTATAATGTGGGTGTAGTTGACCGAAATGTGTGGTTTGGCTCATTAGGTTAACACATTTAAGGCTATTTAAAGTTTGTTTGTTTTACGCTATTCTTCAAATTCGTCTTCCCATTCAACCATTCATATGGAAAGTTTAAATGTTCATGTCTAGGCCTCATTATGTTTTAATTAACTGACCACAACTGAGAAACACTCTCTTATTGTATTCATTATCATAATTTTCTTGCCTTTTTAATTTCTTTTATTTCTTTTATTTGTTTTTTAATTTTTATTTTTTTTTTTTTCAAATTAGAATTCAAAATGGAAACATCAGAACGTCTAAAGAATTATAACCTTGTGATAGCCTTATACGAATACACTTGGAGCAAATGAATAGTTTTCCAGTTAACGAATGCATACATTTACGATTCTGGTGCGTGTGTCTTAATATCAAATTAAAAGCGTTAAATAAAATTTTCATATGAATATGGAGTAGAGTATTATTAATTTTGGTTAATTTGTGAAATAGAATGGAAGCCCGAAAATGTACATAATGTGGTTGTATGTATGTATGTATGTATGCGTATATGTTTTTATTTCAATAGCTTTTGATTAAATGGCCTTTTGGGGGCTTCTTCATCAATTAGACTCTCAGCGGCGCATAATTCTGGGCATTATTTTATCTTAATGTTTATTTTATTTTATTCATAGACAGACTTTAAGTGCAAATTAAAGTCATTCAACTAAACTCGCAAGTTGAAAATAATGCTGGCTTAATTATTGTTGTTTTTGTTTTTTTTATTGTAATTTT
>CM025793.1:58353216-58368336 GCA_014635995.1 Sarcophaga peregrina | reverse complement strand
CAAAAGTTCGTTAAAATACAATGAATTCTCAACACGTTGTAAGAATGTATGAAATTTTTTCCAGAAAACTGGCATATCATTAAGGTCCATAATTAACCTTTGTTTACCTTCTCAATGGATGGATCAGGGGTGAAGAGCAGAAGCGTTGGGAGAATGGATAGGGTTGTTACGTTTCTGAGCAGGTCATAGACATTGCAAGAACAGGTTGGCTGCTGGGTTTGGATAGCGACAGTTAAATACAGCGCTGTCAATGGCCAAGTTTTCCCTTTTTATCCAAGTTTTATTGAGATGCAAAAAAGTAAAAACAAAGTTTTTTCAGAAAAATAAAAAGATTATTTAAAAAATTGTTTGCAATGCTGGTTTCAGTTTAGTAATCGGATTTATCACAGTGCTCTGAGAGGTTAGGTCGCTGGCGGGGATATGGAAGATATAACAGATAGAGAGGAAGAGATATGATGCGACGGGGAGGAGTTGGAGACTGGCAAGCACCTCCTCTGTAACTGCCCAGCCCTTAGTATGTTGAATTTTCTGTCAAATTCATTAGTGCCTTGAGCAAGTTGAATAGTGCTAGGGCTTCATCAGTGTAGTCGCGCTTTCCCTTATGTTTTGCTTGGTCTGTGTAATTCCTCCGCTTGCCATTCTCGGTTTCCTACTTCCTCTACTTTTTACTATCCCCTCTATTATCCTTCTATTTTAAGGACGTTGTTTGTAATGGGTCAATTTGACCTCCGGGTACTGTACTTGTCAATCACCAAGTACACGTTCTCTAACCTACACCTACCCTTTTTTGCCTAAAAGGTGTTCTAAATCAGTATGTAATTAGTATTGCAGAAAAGTTAAGTTGATAGAATAGAAAGAATGTAAGAACAAATAAGATTGTTGTAAATTTCCTTCAAAGCGTCGAACTTGGTGAAAATCGTCTTTGGCCATATGTAATCTTTAAACTTTAGGTTCGAAGATATTTCACCCAATCGCTATACAGAAAAATTTTTTCCTTCACAAATTTCTTACAATGTACATTTGGTCGATTGTAATATTCTTTCTGTAACTATGGTCCTACAAACAATACATCATTTAAACGTATAACCACACCTTATGTCGTTAGTTTCTATAAAATTTTACATCGGCTTCCGTGCTTTAAGCTTTTCAAACTTTTTAAATATTGTTACCCCTTCTGTCCTTTATTAAAAGGTAATATAGAACTTAGACTTAGATATATTCCTTAAAACATTTTATATCGTCGTATAAAGTTCCGTGTGATAAATTTTAAAATTTTAGGACAGCAATTGCAAAAGCCTTTACAAATCAATATATGGTTGAAAGTATTTCTTTTTTTAAATTGCGAACCTATGTAACAAATTCTAGTCGAAGACCCTACATAACACCACAACATTTACATTCAGCTTATTGTTTTTAATTATCAAAACGAAAATTAAAATTAATTTTAATTTATTTAATTCTCAAAAAGTTATTTCGATCCATTTATTGTCTATAATTGTCCTTGTAAAATATGATCAAAATACGGATGCTTTTAAGAAAGACTTTGTAAGGGTACTACAATTATTTGCTTTACTTTTATCCTAAGCTTAATTACCGGTATTCAGTAAAATGGTAGCTACAACTCAGGCCTCAACATAAATTAGACTTAGAGAGCGTACAAAATTGTTGAGAGGGCTCCTCGATTTATTTACGATATCCCGTGCACATTACTAGGAATGTGTTAGCGCAATGCCAAAGTCAAATTCTTTATTCATATTGTGTGATGTCGAATGTCAATGTTCGCCACAATCTAGTAGGTAATTTATTGGTGTATTAGACAACAGCCCGTGGTTCAAAGCCTGTCTCAAACAATGAAACAAAATATGGAAAATAATACTTTCTTAACAGTCGCTGTAGACTAGTAGGTAGTGTGTTGGCTTATTAAATTGAAGATCAAGTTCAAATCCTAGGTCAGAAATCAAACGAAAATATGAAAATATTCTTTGGCGACTTCCTCTCAGCAGATTTCTGGCAAAAACTTTGAGAATAAATAAAATTGTCATGAAACGCTTCTCAAAAATCTGTCGTTTGAAATCGACTTCAATTTGTAAGTCCTGCCACTCTTGTATAAAATTAATGCACTCAACATAACTGGTGTGAGAAGCTAGGTCGTAATCCTGACTAAAGGATAGTAATGACCAATTGCATTCAATTTGAAATTTTTTTTATCAGTGGTAACGTACTTTAATACGTTTAATAGGTCGTAATCCTGACTGTAATAGCCAATTAAGTATGTATGTATACTTCTTTAGCCGACTTCCCTTCAGCTGTCTTTCTGAGAGGGAATAATGTAGCCCTCGAAAAATCTGTCAAACATATCGTTCAGAGTCAACCCATGGACTATAGGGTTATAATGACCATCTAAGTAAGAAAGTAAGACATAGTTCTTCTCCTGAGTCCATAGAAAAGGTGATAGAAATTTCTCTCTTTAAAAAAGTTTTTATTTTTTGTAAAATGTACATAAATAAATGCATCTGATAGTATGAGCTCTTAGAATTCGATTTACGTCGTTTCGATTTACGACGTATTTGTTCCATTGTATTTGTTCGATTGTGTTTGTTGTATGTAGTCCAAGAAAAATCAGTATGTCGATCTAATATTCTAATATATGTTAATAAACTGAATAAATTAAGTAAACATATCGTTGTTTATTACCGCTCGTTAGATATAATGTGTTTCAAGTTTAGGCTCAATTTGTCTTCCTGTCACTACTCAAAGGGATCAAATCTGCATAACGGAAAAATATATGCATACACCTTATAGTCATTAATTTAATCCTTTGCACTCGGCATCGTTTCGAATGTTACCTTCCTTCCAAAAGCTCGACGCCACTTTTAACAAGAACGTACAGCCTGGAATCGTGATATTACACAGTATAATTTTAGGATCAAGGAAGGAACATTAAAGATCAAATATTTAAACAAAAATATCAAAAATTTGTTATAATTACTTAAATTGTAAGAGGCGTAACATTATTTTTTTTATATGCCACAGTCTTTTTGTAATGGTTTACGTAAAATTTGGTTAATTTTACGTTACGGGTAAAAAAATTCTTTGGAAATAACTAACGGTATATTACAAAAACACAACACTGTCTTATTACTGCTGGGATATTTTCTATTTGAGGTTTCAGTACAAACTAGGGATGCCAAACGGGATCGATTTTTAAAAATTCCGGGATTCGGGACCCAAAAATCCCGAAAAATCACTGTAAAAATCGCAATTTTCTCTCAATAATAAATATATTTTGTTAACAAAATCATTTATATTCTAATTATATCAGAATTATATATCATTAAAATAAAGACAAACAAGAAAAAAATGTAACAAAAAACGCTTAAATTAACAAAAATAAAAATTATTCATTCCAATGCAAATGCATTAATTTTAGAAAATTATTTGGATTCCAACAAAAAGATTAAAGCATCTAATATGTCATCTGATAGGTTTAAATGAATTTTGTTGTCAACATACCTTGCTGTATACAGCATACCATAGCTGTAAACAGCTTGTAAATATTCACCTCTACCACCTCCTTATCTAAATGTATCTATATCTTTAGACAGCTGAGTATCTAAATCAGTTTCCCTATTAATTCGTTTTATAGGGCCTTTGCATTCTTCACTGCCATAAAATAATTTTTTTTACCAATGGAAGTAGGGTTATCCTTAGGTTTCTCTTATCAAAGTCAGTGATATAGAATTTTTTTCAGGACCTTTTGTAGGGTCAAAATACATATAAATTCACAATCTCGAAAATCCCGGGCCAGTTTTTAAAAACCCTGGATTTCGGGAATCGGGATTTCCCGATTGGCATCCCTAGTACAAACTGAGATATCTTGAGCATATCTTCTCTCGGTTATCGGATTTATTTATTATCGTAACAGAAAACTACAGGAGAACTCGTGTTTCTTATTTATTCATTTAATTATTAATTACAATACAATTACAAATTATATTCTAATTATATACAAGCTGGTTAACTTCGATCATGTGCTCGGTGTAATGTTACAGACCAGATCCTCTTGTGTGAATCGAACCAACGACCCTTACGCTAATAGTCTAGCATACTACCATGTTTCTTAAAAAATTCCGGTGGAATAATTTCATTGTCCGTAATCGGTAACAAATTATCATGTTCCCTCAGAGCGGACAACCGAGTCATATGCTACGTCCCCTCAGAGGGGACAATTGTGCTCTTGTTAGAGAAAAATTAAAAAACAACTCCAGTGTAGATGTATTGAAATATTGTGCAACAGTTAATAGAGAAAATTTAAAAATTTTTTTTTTTTAAATAAAACGAATTTCAATTTATTGTGATTAAAAATTTTTCAAAAACTCTTTGCCATTTGAGAAAATCGTAGAATATATGATACAATTAATAAACATTTTTCATTTTCCCATAATGATTTTATACATTTTAATAACCATAGAGTATGGTATGTAAAGGTATTTTGGTTTTGATAAACATCAGCATTTAGTCATTCATTCAGTGATTGCAATTGTGGTCATTAGCAAGATTTAAGATAATATGAATAAAACAATACCAAATACAATGTGAACAATGGTGACAATGATAATACAAGTTTAACAAATTTTTATTAACACTGATGCTCAAATTGATCAAAAGCGTAAAAACCTGTACAAAAAATCATGAATCGTAATTGACAGACAATTGAAATACATAGGCAGATACATAGGTAATAAAACGATTCAAACGAAAATGAACGAATACATTTATAAATCAAGGAATACAATGGTAAATTAAAGCAATTTTTTTTTAAATTATTTAAATAATTTTACCCAATGCATTCAATTGAAATTCTTTTAAATAGATTTTACTGTAAATGTAACTGCAACGACTTCTCAACCCCACTGGCATAACAATTATGCTTTCAACAGCAATAATAAATAGTGCTACCACTAGGTTCAATGAATATTATGTTAGCGACTGGTAGTAGTGATATCCGTTAAAACGCAATATTGATAAAGAGTTTTGGCCAAAAGAGATGCATTTCAGTTAAAACATTATTTTTTTTTTTGTTTAATTAAATTAACCAGTAAACCATTACGAAATGAACAAGATTTAAAAAGTCTGCTTATATTACAATATGTAATGGATAATAACTGAATATCTATGGCAGGGATTCTCAAATATCTCCACTGTGTCGTCTATAAAACGAAATCGAATTTTTATTAGTGATTCTATTTTTGTAATTGTACGAAATTACCGTTTATGTAATTAATAATCGCAATTTTAAGGATGATTTTTAAAAAGCTATAGAAAAATTTTTCAGAAAAAACACACAAAACACCAGGAAAAATGCATGAAATTTTTATTTGAATCGATAGTACGGTCCATATAATGTATTGCTTCAAGATTACTTTAAATGGTCCATCCGCTTAGTCCAATTTAGGCATAATCTTTTCAACATTTCGGTCGGGATCTCACGAATAAATGCTTCAATGTTGTCTTCAATACGCCAATTGAAGAGGGTTTGTCTGTATAGACATAAGCTTTAACATAGCCGCACAAAAAATAGTATAAAGGCGTTAAATCGCACGATCTAGACGGCCATAAGACCGGTCCCGAACGAGAAATAAAATATTCACCGAACTCCCCTCTCCATAAGTCCATTGTTACGCGTGCTGTGTAGCATGTGGCACCGTCTTGTTGAAACCACATGTCATGCAAGTTAAGCTGTTGCATTTTGGGCAAAAAAAAATTGGATATCATCTCACGGTAACGCTCACCATTCACAGTTACGTTACGACTCGCAGCATCTTTGAAGAAGTACGGTCCAATGATGCCACCAGCCCATAAACCGCACCAAACTGTGACTTTTTCTGGATGCATTGGTAGCTTTTGCAGAGCTTCTGGCTGATCTTCACTCCAAAAGAAGGCAACATTGAAGCATTTATTCGTGAGATACCAGCCGAAATGTTGTATAGAGCATGCCAGAATTGTACTAAGCGAATGGACCATGAAATAATCTTTAAACAATTAATTATATGGACCGTACTATCGAATTTTTCTGAAGTTTACGACTTTTTTTTTGGAAAATTTTCCTATAGCTCTTCAAAAATCACCCGTTAATTTAAAATATTTTTCTGTATTAAACATCAATTTATTGTCTATTCGATTGTAATCTTTATACATTGTTGCAGATGTTACTTACATTATAACCAATATCTTTCGAAAGATTCGTCTTTTTAGGTTCAACTTATAAGTTAAAAAAGGTATAGGATTCTCCAGACTAACTCCCATTCTTTCCACATCACATACCACAAGACAGTTGTAGTAATTCGTTTACGAATTCGAACGGTACGAATTACAGATTCGTGTATGAAAACTTTCCAGACAACTACACTCAATTTGTTACATTGCTTTGGTTAAAAATCAGAATAAGACTGTCCACCAGCTTGCTTTAGCCCACAAGACATGATTTAATTCCCAGTATTTCTAGGAGCGATTATTTTCTTTTTTAGGTTTGAGCTGCATTTTGGTAAATAATTTGCTGTCGAGGAAAAAATTTAAAACTAATAAATAAGGTACCATGATAGTCGAATGGGTATTGTGCTAGACTATTACCGTGAGGGTCTTGGTTTCGATTTCCACATAAGGCATACGCTTCTCAGCTCGTAAGAATTATAATAATTTGTTATAATTAGCATTGTAATTACTAAATAAATAGACAAAAAAAACTAGACCGATATCATGGAATAACTCACAAATTTGTTGTAATAAAACCTCAAGAACATAAGTAAGTTGAAAAGAGTTTGATTTTACCGAAAATATCGTTCATAAGAATCAATTATCTTTTTAAGCATCATGAATGAAAATTGCGTTCATTGGACCTTCTTGTGGTAAACATTGTTTGAGAACGGCTGCATCATAAATTTAATGAAAATGAGGTGGTTAATTAATGTAAACATTAGAGAAACGCAATATTCACTGCATAGCACATGTTTTTCTAATAAAAAAAAAAATTTTGTATTTCATTTTCTCGTTGTATTGTTATAAAATAAATGAAATTGTTATAAAAGAAATTAATGTTAATGAGCAGTTGTAGTTGTAGTTGTAGATGCAGTAATTAATAATTTCTCCTTGAAAACTGTTTCATGTTACGCTCTACTAGGCACGAGAGGAACAGGCCCGCCTGGAAATGAAACATCGCAAAGAAGAAGATGAACTGTATCGAAAGTTTGCCCGAAAACGTGAGGAGGAAGATCGTAAAATACAATCGGAATTCCAAACTGAATGGGAACGTGAACTGCAAAGATTAGCCCATAAATTCGAAAAGGAATTGGCCACTTCAAGACGCAATAGAGAAGAACAAAATATACTGACGTTGCGGCATGAACAGCAAAAGGAGGATTTGGAAAAAAATATGACCCTTAGACGGAGTAAAAAGAAAGAGAGTATAACTCGAAAAATGTTGGAGCATGAACGTTATGAAACTGCAGCTCTAGTCGATCGTCAGTCTAGTGAAATGTTAGAACTGATAAGTGCTCGTCGTTCGGAGTACATGCAAAACGAAAGCATCTTTTTGGACGATGAGTTCAGCGAAGGCGTAACACCTCTGGAATATCCAATGTTAGCGCCGCCGCCTGCTCCACCAGCCGTTAGTAAATTCCAAATTTATACCGATCCCGTTGAATTCGAAGATGTAGATCGCATAGCCATTTCAGTAGCTCAAGAGGATCAAAAGACTTTTACCGATTTAGTGCGTCAATTGGTTGGTCGCTGTACCACTGACATTGAAAAAGCTCGTACCATATTCCGTTGGATAACAGTGAAAAATCTAAATGCCATGCACTTTGACGACGATCTACGTGGAGATACACCAATGGGCTTATTGCGCGGCATTAAATACGGCACTGAAAGCTATCACGTTCTATTTAAACGGCTATGCAGTTATGCTGGTCTACACTGTGTGGTTATTAAAGGCTACTCCAAGAGTGCCGGTTATCAACCGGGAGTTAAATTCCAAGATTCACGTTTTCGCAACTCTTGGAATGCAGTTTATGTAGCGGGAGCTTGGCGATTTGTTCAATGTAATTGGGGTGCCCGCCATCTGGTCAATGCTAAGGAGGCGCCTAAAACTGGTAGAGGCAAAAAACGATAGTTTACGGTAATTCAAAAACATTTTATAATTTCACTTTTGAATACATTTTTCATAACTTTTTCTTTTCATACATTTTAGTTACGAATATGATGATCATTATTTCCTAACAGACCCACGTGAATTCATTTATGAATTCTTTCCTTTGCAAGAAGAATGGCAACTACTCAAGAGACCTATAACCCTTAGGGAATTTGAAAATTTACCCTTTGTACGTTCTTTGTTCTTCCGCTACGGTTTACATTTTGCTGATGAAGGTTATGGAGCAGTAGTATTTACAGATGACACAGGTAGATTTTAACCATAAACATAGTGGTATGTGTCTATCTACCAATGACCATATGTTTTTCTTTTCTTTATATAGGAGCCGCAACTGTCCGCATTGCCATGCCAACCGATATGCAAAGTTGTTTAATATTCCACTATAATTTAAAATTCTATGACAGCGATGAGGATTCGTACGATGCTGTTTCTCTGAAACGTTTTGTAATGCAATCTGTTATTGGTAATATTGTTGCTTTTCGTGTACATGCTCCCTGCTCAGGAGCATTTCTGCTCGATATATTTGCCAATGCTGTAACACCTCAGGAATATTTGACTGGAGAACCCATGAAATTTAAATCGGTCTGCAAGTTTAAAGTAATACACCACCTACTCGTGAATTTTTAAACTTTAAAAATAATCTCTTATGTTTTATGATACAATTTCAGATATGTTGTGAAGAATTACAAACTGTTATGGTGCCTCTGCCCGATTGTGCTAGTGGTGAATGGGGTCCCACCAAAGCGACAAGACTGTTTGGTTTAATACCAATAACGCATCAAGTTAGTATAACTGCATAGCAATTTTAACATTTTGATTGATGATTTGTTTTCTTCAAATATTTTCAGGATCCCTTAATATTTGCAGGCCGCAGCTTAGACTTACAATTTCGTATGTCTCGTCCCTTAACTGATTTCATGGCTACGCTGCATAAAAACGGAATCGAAGAGAAGAAACTCTCCAAATATGTCACTCACAATATACTTGATGATATCGTGACCTTTATTATAAGTAAGTACTAGTTTTTGAATGGCAAATAAATTCGAATTTTGCGCCTTAGCTTAGACTGTAGCGACTACTATAGTTAGGTAGTCTGTGACAACAATTTGAATAGCTGTTTTAAAATTTTTGATCGCTTACGTTATACAATCGCGGAATCCTACTTACTTACTTGAAATCTTACTATCTACAACAATAATTTTTTTTTTTCTAAAACAACACTTTGTGTTCGAAAAGCAACGCTCTTCACTAGGATAAAGAAATTACAGTATGTGGAAAAAATAAGTTTCCAAAGGAACAATTATTATAAAAACGCTTGTTAGATAAGTGTTTGTATTTTTTCAGATTTTTCTTTATTCAAATTATAGAATTCATTTCACTTAACATAAATATAAAAAAATATTAACAAACAAAATATTTTAATATTGTCCGACGAATTATTTTAGGGAATATGACCACCGCCATGAATTGACATTTCACCAAGTCGATCTGGCATAGTGTCTATTAATTGTAGACACTCTTCTGAACTAAGTTCTTTCCAGTTCGAAATGATACTGTACTTTAGTTGGCTCAAGTTTTGTGGTCTTTCTGCAGCAATACGAATTTTTAGCATAGCCCAAGCATTCTCGATTGGAGAGAGGTCTGGGCCTTTAAGGTGACCACTTAAAATAGTTATATTTTTCTCCAAAAAGATATTCCACAACTTTTTTGCAGTATGAATAGGGAGATTGTCTTGTTGGAATACAAAATGTTCACCTATTAAGCGATTTCCCTCTGGTATAGCATATTCTTTTAAAATTTTTAAGTAAACCGATGCGTTTACTTTTCCTTCTAGTACTACTATTTCACCAAGCCATTAGCGGAGAGACAGCCCCAAATCATTAATTCTCTCTCCACTTGCTTTTACAATGGGTAAAGTGTATTTATAAAATAAAGCATCACCTGCCTTACGCCTTACGCCTTTAGTCTTATCATTGATTCATACATAAATTTTAACCAAAATTCTCATGGTTTAAAACATGTTCTTCGTAAAAGCCTGAGCTTGTTTACGGATGCTTCTTTGTCCTTCGTTAGCAAACTGAGAATGAATCTTTGGTAACGAAGTTAGGGGATTTGCTTCTGAAATTTCAAGAATTCTGCTGTCAGCTCTATCACTTGTTATTTTAGGGCGTCCTGGTCTCTTTTTACCGCAAATTCTGTGTTCATACTCGTAAGCAACAATGACTTTACGGACTGCTGTATGAGACTTGCCAAATTTTTTGCTCAATATAACATAAGTTATGGCCATCTTTATACAGATTAACAATTACTTTGCGTTCTTCAGTTTTTTTTTTTTTTTTTTTTTTATTAATTTTTAACTTATAATTAAAATTATAAGGTAAAATGTAAAAGAATAGGAGCAAGAGCAGCTTAGGCCTTCAGCTCAACAGATTAATAAATTAGATGATTACAATATCTCTTAGTTTTATTCTATTGTAGTATTATTGTAAGAAAATTCAAATATTTATATTTCATAAAGTAATTTAGATTTTTTAAGGAATTTCATTAGTTTGGATATGTTTTCAGCATTAGGATAGGATAAGGAGTCTAAGGGATCTGAGTTTCGGAAAATCGAGTTACGGACGTCCGATAGCAATGGGCAGTGGCATAAAATATGATTGAGTGTTATTCGTATATTAGCGAAGCAGTTACAGAAAGGAGTGAAATTTAGTTTGAATATGAAACCATGTGAAATCATTGTGTGTCCTACTCTAAGACGAGAAGTTTTTATGCTATGAAGTCTAGAGAAATCATATGAGTAATCTGTTAAATAGTCATAAATTGTATTTTTCCTTTTGTTAATTATTCGGTACATTGAGGAGGTATGACTGTAGGTGTTATCCCTATCAATTTCAGTGTAGTGTCTATCAATTTGTCTCATTAAATCTTTTCGATTTAAATTATCTGTAAAGTATACGGGTTGATTCCCCGCGTTCTTTGCTGCATTGTCCGCAAACTCATTACCTACAATTCCACAATGACTAGGGATCCAAATTAATTTGAGATTAGGAAATCGATCAATCAAATGGTTCTAATAGCAGATGTATAAAAATTGGTATTGGAGATGTTAAGAATTGACTTTATAGCTGAGAGAGAATCTGTACAGATAATAAATTTTCCATTTTGTTTTCTCACATTTAAACAAGATTCGTATATCGCTATAATTTCCGCAGAAAAATCGAACTAAATTCGTAAAGTTTTGCAATTTTTATAACCTCTGTTTTCTGTTGTGATACTATATGAAACAGATGAGTTAAGTTTTGAACCGTCGGTATAAAGAAATTCGTAGCCGTAAGGGATTCTTTGATGTTTGCAAATAATTGTCTATATTGAAGCGGGGATGTAATAGATTTCGGAAATTTATTAAGTGACATGTCGATGGATGAAGAATGTAAAAGCCATGGTGGTGTTTAGGCAATTCGCGAAGTGGACATAATTTGGAAAATCATGGGATTAATATTTTGGATATTCTATGAAGGGTTGAGGGTACTTTTGGATTTCTTTAGAATGTCTTATATTTTTGGTTATTTGTATCAGTGGGTTATTTATTCCATAAGTCAATGGATAAAATAATCTAGTAGTGAGTATGTCTCTTTGTGTATCCTAAAGATCTTATGTTAGACTCATAACGTAGGTTAGGGATGGGAGTAGATGGCAAAACGGCCTAAGGCTATTCTTATGCTAGAATTTATAATAATGTCAATTTTATTTAGTTGGGATTTAGGGGCGTAGCCGAAGAATTGTAAACCGTAGTTAATCTTTGAGAGAATTAGTGCTCTAACTATTGAAAGAAGCGAAATCGAATTTGTATTCCATTTTGGGTTAGATAGGCGTTCTTCAGTTGTTAATAGTGTGAATAGTGAATTTACTCATTATTTTGCCAAATTTTAATATTTCCCACCAATGTTTAGAAAACCATAAAAATTATCAAAAAAATAAAATTTTTACACATTTGGAAAAAATATTACCTTAATAGTTATAAAATGTAAACAATTACAACTAAATTTAGTGAAAATTTAAATAACCCACAATTAGTAAGCAACTGCAGGTTAAAATATTCTTCTGAAACTTATTATTTAATGTCACATGTCTTTATAAAATAGAATTTATCTACCGTTATTTTAATAACGTTGTAAAAATCCAATAACAATTTCCCATATAACATTTTTCTAGTACTCAAAGTTTCCAACATTTTTAAATATGCTATTGGAAACTTGTTTTTTCTCCATACTGTACATGTCATAAATCAACTGTTCTTTCTTGTTACATTTGTATTTAATTTAATATCCATTGACTGTAATATTTATTTATTTTTTTTTTAATATTTCAGTTTCCCGGAAGAAGGTCAATATGGTTTGGATATATACACACGTGAATTGGGTGCGCCACCACATCACAGTCATCATCATAATAACTCCTCTTCAACATCATCCAGTGAAAAACATTTGCTGACACATTGTTGTAAATATTTAATTAATTCATCAAAACGTAATTAATACGTTATTTGCTTAATTAAATAACCTTTGAAAACTGGAGAGGGAAAAGTGAAAAAGTGCATGCACTTTACGCATTTTTGGTTTTGTTTTTATAATTATTTTACATCAACACTAAATACTACATTGATGCCAAACCAATTACCATACTTTTATATGCATTTTGCCTATCGTACAGTAGTCAGTATGTAATTCGATACATAATCATGCGTTAGGAACAAATTGCATACGGCAATATGAAAATGAACGGTTTTTTTTTCTCCTTTTGTAGAATTTTAACTGTTAAAGTGCATCAATTTAATATGAGAATTTTTAAATTGTATTGAAATACCAGACGTTTTTGTTTTACATTGTTTTGTATCAATTATTTATATTTACAATACACATAACGAATACTATAGAACACATTACAACAGGTGATTTTTTTTTTTTTTTGTTTTGCTGTAACTTTATTCGCAACATATGTATGACAGGGCCAAAAATTCTCAATAAAGAACAATTTATACGATAACAGTTTAAGTATGAAAATTTATAGAGAAAATATTACAGAAAAACCAAAACAAATGAAGTCTGATGATTTAAAATTTAAAATTAAATTATGAATACAAGGTTTTTTTTTTCTTATCGTTTTTTGACGTTTCGAATACGAAATACACAATAGTATAGCATTGATCGTTCACATACAAAAAATGTCTTCAATACAACATGCACGATATAACGTCGTGTGAATTAACCCATTGACTTTGTTGAATGTGTTTCTATTGAAAAATTTGCACATTTTTGGTTCAATAAGTACATCATCAAATAAAATTGCGAAAATAGAACAGTCAGAGACAGTTCAAGGGCTATCAGTGAATCTTGACAGCAAGATAATTTGATCCAATTTGTGAGTCTACGGCAATCGTGGACGATCACAATGTTACTGTCAACATATTTGATTTTCACATCAAACTTTATTCACTGTTGCAATTTCCGGAATTTTTTTCTTTCACTTTTTAAAGTCTAAGTGGTAAAAAAAATCACCCGTTAGTAATCGTATGTACTATATATGTATGTATCAAAAATGTATTTAGACATGTAGCTGCTCGTTAATTATATGTAAATAAATAGACACAAGAACAGTATGAGACAAAGGAGTGGATTGGCATTTCAGGATTTTTTAATTGCTGCACAAAAACTTGATATTTACTACAAATACTTACATGCATATATTAATTCTAATAATTCTTTTAAATTTTTTTTTTTTTTTTTAACATACTGTAGTCGAATAAAAATAGTTTAACAAGTTATTTAGTGTATTAAGTTGTAAATTTTAATTAATGTTAGTTTAATATATTAATTATTAAGATGTTATATTAATACAACAATTATAATTAATAATTTAAAATATTATTAATTTAATAACAATTGAATAGAAGACATTTTTATAATACATAATTAAACAAATATAATATAAAAAAAAAACATTCGTATAAGAATAATAATAAACGTTAAGACACTTGGTGCTATAGTTGACGAAGATATTTCATTTATTAAAGTGCAAAAATATTTCATTAATCGTTTACAATATTTTTTTGTTTCTTAGTTTTATAGTAAATGAAATTATGTTTTTATCGAAAACAAAAATCAAACTAATAATATTAAACGATCTTTGTATATAAAATGTTTAAAAAAAAGAAATTTAAAAAATTAATTAACTTTTCATAAATAATTTATTTAAATATTTAAACTTTTATGCAATTATCACAGGCTATATACACACACATTTTATTTTAATAATTATTAAAATAAAGATTGTATTAATAAATTATAACTAGTTGTAATTAAGTTCGAACACAAAAACACATCCATACATACATATGTATTGTACGTACTTATTTAGTATTTAAGTTTTATATAAATTTTAATAAATATTATCTTCGTTTTTTTATTATTGCATCATTTATTAATTAATATTTTGTATATTATTATTATTATTCTAATTAATTATAATATTACATTTACATATACATACATACATATATACTATACGTATATAATATATTATGTAAGTATGTTTTCTTGATAAATAAAATAAAATGTAAAAAATAAAATATTTAATTTTTTTATACTCAAAAATAAGAAATTATTTATAAGAAAAAAGGAAATACACCCACCCGAATAACTACATAGTCTAAGTTGCACACTAGGTTGAGTAGAACTCAAAAATACTGATTGTTTACTGGAGAAAATGAATTTTGCACGTATGAACGACTACCAGAAGCCGTTTAATATTTGAGTTCTCCGCAAATATTATTATTTCACTTGGCGCAAACATTACATACCCGACTTCCGTTGGTTGGTCCAACGAGACAAGGACACATTTTTCAATAAACACTTAAG